>CM076244.1:14058414-14298414 GCA_038380765.1 Odontothrips loti | reverse complement strand
GGCAAATGAAGCGAGGCCTGCCATTTGCACACTTACGGAAGGCAAGCGGAGGCAGGGGGACAATGGGGGACAACTGGATACTTTGATTGGAGGGAAATAAACCGCCACGACGGAACCTCCGGGTGAAGCGAATGACACGAGCGGCTGTGCCGGCAACGTAACTTCCCGTCCATTTTGAAGTAAAATTGTTGGGACAAAATAAATGTTTTCTAGAACTAAAACTGCCTCTCTGATTTCTTACGTGCATCTCCGCGTGTTAAAACAGTCCTCCTTTGTGTGGCCGTGGTGGCAGATGTTCCGACCCTGACCTTGATATCGGCCGGGCGGGTCGTGGCGGGGCCTGGCCGTGACGCTCCGTGATGCCCCGTCGTGTCTGCAGTCCGTCCGGCCTAATCTCTGCCCGGCAGCGCCCGCCGGCCACGCCCAAACGAAACTAATCTTAAGCGGAACGGACTGGAGGGTGAAATGTACAATGGATACCGGGGAATGCTGGGGGCCTGCTCCGACCCGATAGCCCGTCCCCGAAGCGGAGGGATGGGCGAAAGCAGTGAGAAGGGGCGAGACGATATTCAAATCGGGAAGCCCCGTCACCGAAACTTGATGGTGGCAATGTGTGTAGTCCGCTCTAATCAGATGCGCGCGGCCGGGGCCGTCTGCTTTAATGGATAACGTGACTTGCGGACTGGCACTGTGAATTGTGCTGGTGTGTTTGGCATGCGTCGTGCTCCCGATATGGCAGCACATGCACGCTGCAGCACGCTGCGTGCTCTCTCTCTCTCTCTCTCTCTCTCTCTCTCTCTCTCTCTCTCTCTCTCTTCCTCTGATAAAACATTTAACAAAGTAAAATCTCTCTCTCTCTCTCTCTCTCTCTCTCTCTCTCTCTCTCTCTCTCTCTCTCTCTCTCTCTCTCTTACATACTCTTGACGTTTGCTCTCTGACTGGCACTCCATCCGTCACCAATTACTGTACAGGAACACCGCGTGGCGTCCCGACTCGCATCGGATTGACGTGTGCAATGATTGATTGTTATAGAAGTAATGGCAAGCAGACAAGTTTGAAAGGAAATGTCTCGACTCGCCCGGATAAATTTGTGACGGGCCTCTGACCACTCCTCTTGTAATTGATCAAATAGTTCGATCATCTGCACCCCAAATAAAATGAGACATTTTTTTTTTTGGGGGGGGGGGGAGTGTGCCCACTAGAGTGTGCTGATTCTGTCTTTTCTCTTGCGCAAAACCCTAGCATACTAGCATATACCAAACTAGTGGAGTGAAATTATACACAG
This sequence comes from Odontothrips loti, assembly GCA_038380765.1. NCBI lineage: Eukaryota > Metazoa > Arthropoda > Insecta > Thysanoptera > Thripidae > Odontothrips > Odontothrips loti. Next base: position 14,297,129 of record CM076244.1, on the reverse strand, counting down.
CTGTGATGGATACGCCTCCAAAGGCGTCCGGGGCATTTCCTGTGTATGTAGTAAGCCGCCTGCCTGCGCCGCTCTCATGCGGGGCGCCGCCTTCTCTGTGGGGCTCCAAATCGCCGCGTGTATCCTCTCATTCATACGGCGCCTCGCCAGCCCCGCGTCCCTAAAGCCCACTCAGCCAATATATTCCCTTCTCTATTCAAACGCCCCCCCCCCCCCATCGCTGCGTCCGAAAACGCCCCTTTTTATTCGGATTCGTATCCAGATTCACAAAAGAGCAAGTGCCCCTGGGCCTTGTGCGAGGCATATATCAGCCATTGTGACCGCTGTTCATTTCTCACCTCCGGAGCCCCGCACCCCTTCGCGCCGCCCCAAGCAGCTGCCCGGGGAGGTTTGAGAGCTTCGTAAGGTACAAAATTTCCATGTCTTCTGCACAACCCTTTTTACTATTATTACCCTCTCAAAAAAAGAGGGGTGGCCATGATGTTCTCAGTGAACACATCCGCCGTGGCCCAGCTGCCTGATCATGGTCGATACGGACACCGAATTCGGAAACGCATGGAAAAGAGCCGAGGGCCGTGCATCAAGCACGTCCGCATAGGTATTCTCTGGAGGCTCATACATACATCATGCGGCACTGGCGGCACTCGGAACCGCAGCGACACACATATACAGCCACGGCGCTAGAATATGCAGGAGCGTCCCCAAAGGGTATCCCCACAACAACTGTAAGCCGTGTGCGTGTGTGTGTGTGTGTGCAGCCAAGATCATGGCGCATAGGTAAGTAGACCGCGCGCACAATATTTGGAGTTGGTGATGCTGCCGTGCCTGCGGCCGTGCCATCAGCCCTCTTCCGTGGCTGCCGTCCGCTCCTGTCGGCCTCCATCCTCGCTAATGTGGTGTGCCGGTGCAGGAGCCGGCAGGGGCCTAGCCGGCCTGGCAACATTGTCTCTTTACTGACAGCAAGATTGCCTCCGGCCGGCACGGCTGTCCAAGGGCTGCTGTGCCAAGGGCTTTGCCAAGGGCTTCGCCGAGGGGCCGGCATGCTCTGGACGCACGGCCGGCCAGTCCGAGGAATTTATAGTGTTCTTCTTTTCGCCCTGTGCCCGCTCCCCCCCCCCCCCCCCGCCGCGCCCCGCTGTGCCCCTGGACCCCTCCCCAATTGACACAGTCGCTAAAGAAACCCTCCCGGCTCGGACACACACAGCGACACGGGCGGCGCCGGGCGGCGAGGAGAAGGAGGCGCCCTGCTGAATTTTAAAGTGGACGCCCGCGTGTCCCGGTGGGCCGTCCGAGGCCCTCACGGCACGGCGTGCGGTACGCCAAGCAGTGCACGATACGGGACACTAGCACCTAAAATCCTAACCTAACCCATCGAGAGTTACAGCTAGCTGAAGCATCGGTGCCAAGGCTCGCCGCCACCCTCCAGAGCCACCACCGCCCCTGGTCCCGATCAGCCGTTGTGCTTTCTGCCCGCCGCTGCCGCCGCCCCCTCCACACGGAGCCACTCACTGCTATACTCAGCCCCAAAGTCCTTGCCAAATCATTACAACCCCTTGTTCCCGCCGATTCTTGCCCCCGCCCACCCCCTCGTGCCGCCACCCCCTGGACCACCCCTACCTACGCAGCCGTGCGTACACTGCGAACGTGACGCATTTCCATGAATTAGGTTCGGGCCCCCATCTCCTCCCCTCCCCCGGCAGCCAAGACCGCAACCCACATGCCGATCAGGCCGCCCGGCCCTCAGCCCCCGGGCGGTCCTCTAGCCTCCTCCGACCTCCTCAAGCGCACCGCTGGCCATGATGTAACCGGCAACCCCTTGTCAGCACAGCCCGCGACAATGTGTATCAATCTACCCCCCCCCCCCCACCACCACCACCCTTTTATCTAAACCCCACAAAAGCCACCCCACTTTAGTACAGCCTCGACACACCTCACCCCCAGGCATACTCGTCCCGTCTACAACACAGCAAGAGGGTTGACACCAATAGAGTACTCCAGACAAGCCCAAAACGGTAGCTAGAGGTCGTAGCGAAGAAGAACGCAAGGGAAGAATGAGAAAAACCACACACTTTGTGGTGAAAAACACGCGGTTTTTCTACGACGTTCCAATTCTTGGTTACGACTTCTTACTTCTCTTTCGGTCTTTCCGGGGTACTCTTTTTCCCCGGCAAGGCATTTTCCACACGACGGCATACACATTTTTCGTGTCTGTTTTCATGAGCAAGTTTTTGAAAGTGCCACGAAAATGTCAGCGTTCCTTTATTTACATTCTCAATGTTTTTCCCAATCTTCATTCATGGCTACCCCCAAATTTCTGACTTTTCCAGACGGCTTGCTTTGTTGCCATCACAGTACTTCCGCGACTTTTCTTGAATTTCCAAGGTTTCTCATATTTGTGTCGGAACCCTACAACCACAAACTTCCCTTCCTGCCTCTGGCCTTGTGAACCCCCCTCGTTAACCCCTCCCTCCCCCTTCCCAACATCACCTAGGCTCCCCCCCCCCCCTTCCGCCCTGCAGTGGGAACAACCAACTTTCCCCCTCCACCTCCCTGCACGTCCCGCTGACAAACCCGATTGTCAACAGTCCTCCGACTCCATCAATTCCGCCCCGTTCGCCGCGCGTCGCTCCCATTCTCGATACGGAAGGTCGATCTGTTCGGTCGGTTTGGTACCGCCGGCGGCGCTGTGGCGGAGCGCGGGCGTCGGTGCGGAGGGGAGGGGAGGGCACCAGCAGTGCGCCTCCACTCACCGCCTTCGTGACAAAATCATTCATAACTCAACGTATCACCCGCACGTCTTCCTATTTCCGGTGAAACTCTACTCCGGAACACCCTATTTCGCTGGAAACAGTCTATGCGTCGTAGAGTGAGGCATGCAGACAGTAGAGATCTGCAACGAGCGAGCCGACGAGCCTACTGCCGCATCAGCCACCGCCCGCCCGCCGCCGCCCGTCAGTGCTAGGAAACTCCCCGGTTTTAGCGATTCGCTAAAAACCGAAACTGGAGGATCAGGTGTTACCAACCTGACAACTTTAAACGAAAATTTGACACATTTTGCGACGATCAATTTTTTCAATACTTTCAGGACATGTTTAGAAAATTCCGATGTATCTATATCACAACTGCTTTTAATTTTTTAATGCTGGCTTTTGAAAGTTGGTTATCGAAGTTGGCAGTAATTCATTTGTTTTATCCTCCAGTTTTGGCTTCCCCACCTCCTATCTTTTACCACCGAGAGTTTCCTACCACTGCCGCCCGTTGCTGCAGAGGCGAGCTATGCAGCAGTGGTATCGGCTGAGGTGGCGGTGTGCTGTGGGAAGCGGAGCTCACGAGCCGGGCTCGAGCTCGGCGGGCCGAGCCGGGCGAGCCGAGTTGACTGTTGCGGTGGTAGCGACGAGCCCGGGCTCGGCTCGCTCGTCGCAGATCTCTAGCGGACAGCCAATGTGACGAAGCGAGCGACAAACGCCACGGCAGGGTGCGTCGGGCCGGCCACAGCTGCTGCGTTTGAAAGCACTATTGGAAGCGGAGACAGGTTGCGAGCTGCGGGCGGGCGGACAGACGAGTCGTAGCGGTGGTAGCGGTAGCGGTTGTAGCGCTGCGTCGCAGGTGCCGGCGGTGTCGGCGGTGCCGGCCCGCCCTGGCCTGGCCGGTGTGGCTCGCTACAGCCATCCAGCCCCGACCAGCCCACACCGACGGCTCAGCCACTGCTGCAACACTCTGAGGCGGCAGTAGCAGTAGCAGCCCTTGGCGCTGAGACGCGCAGTGCGCAGTGCCCAGCCACGGCCGACCCTTGTCTGTCTCCCTGTCAGCAACACCTTCGCCGCCGCAGACTTGGCCGCTTTCATAACACAGTTGTCCCCACCATCGCCGTCGTCGATCCGCAGACGCTGCAGAAAATATGCACAGGTCGCCGCGCAGACCGGAAACAGTGAGGTATGAAAAATCTTCTGGACACAAGCACAATGGTACCGTACTGGAGATAACCTCGAAAACCCCTTCGAGAGAACACCCGCTTCTCGAAGCTGCTCTCCGATCCGATACGCTTCCCAAGCACACGAGTTGTCTGAAAGCGCCCCAAGGCGCTCCTAGTGAAGGGCCGATCCCTAATTTTGCGTCCAGAGTTGCGAAAGTCGTTAGGTCCGAAAAAAAATCAAATAACAATAATGGGAAGGGATTGACCCTTGTTTGCTCGGGGCTGTGGCCCAGGCCTTTGTGCGCTACGCGACCTGCCCTTGTCGGGGACGTCGTCACGGTCTGGCTGGCTCATGTTTTTGTTCCTCGGCCTTTGTTTCGGGGGGCTTTATATTGCAAGTGCCGATTCGGGTGGGTCTCTCGCACAGACTTGTGCGGCTGCCTGCGAATAGCGTATCCCGGAGAAGAGCGTAAACGGAAGTAAGAAGTTATGAAGAATCGCGAAAGCGGATCCAGTGTGAGGGGAACCGCAGCAGACCGCCGCACCGCCTAGGCCGCGCGTTAGGTGTTCTGCGCTATGACCCAACAAAATTGTCCTGATACATGGTCAGCGAGAGCTAAGCCTCCAAATTATTGACGTTGGCTCGTGCCAGACGCCGCGGCCGGTGAGCCTCTCTGCCGCGGTTCCTCCTCATACTGGATCCGTTCTTGTGATTCTTCATAACTTTTTACTTCCGTTTCGGCTCCTCCGGAATACGCTATTCGGATAGTCCGGGTCTCGGGCCTGGCCGCCCAGCCGCGGCCCCCGGAGTCGCAGCAATGACCGAAAGTGCACGGGGAAGCCGAGGTCCGGCCCGGTCTGGGGAGGGCCAGTCGACCGCGTCTCTCTGTCTGTTTACCGACCCGAGGGCCGAGGGGTTCGCGTCCGTGCCCTTCCACGTCCCCAAGACCACGCTGGCGCTGCTGCCGGGGACCTCACTGGTTTTCACTCGGACCCAATCCGTCCGTCGTCACCTCATGAAAGTTATGCAGCAGCAGAGCAGGGCCTTGACCACCCGTCCTGGGCGGCGGCCGGCGGCGGGGGAGCGATGGCAACCTTGGGATATTTCCCCGTGGCAGCGGACAACCCGAAGAGGACCCCGGGGGTGAGGGGGGGGGGGGGGGGAGGAGGCATGGAAAGGCATACTTCTCTCACTTCCCACTTCCCGTGTCCCTGCCGCCCACCCAAACCCGGTCGCCCCCCACCCCTTCCCTCCCTCCTACCACTTTTTCATTCTGCCGCCCCCAGCCTGAATGCCAGCGCCGCGCCGTGACCAGATCTAGACGGACGCGGCTCGCCAGAAGGGATGGCAATGTCGGCAATAGATGACTCTGATTCAAATGCACAAGGGAGGGACGCGAGAGTCCAGAAGGCCTCTCCGATTCGTGGAAGCCTTCGCCGACGTCGCCCAAGAAGAGTAGTGTGCATTCAGAGGCACGCCTGACGGGGTAGGCCAGCCCGCAGAGCACGGAGCGATCGACGTTGCCTACCCACCAGGCGCCGCGTTGGACCGGTAGGCCTGCCGGCTGCAGGCCTGCCCTGCCCTTTCGGAGGGGAGGAAAATCACGAGCGTCCTTGGCGGGCTGACGGGCCGGGCCGGGCCGCCGGCCCCGGTGCTGTCGGCAAGCTGTAACGGCGCCCGAGCGCTGACACGCCGTTCAGCGGGCTTTTATTCGTGCGCGGCACCGCGGGGCCCCCGCCGTGGCGACATCCAGCGTCCCCTAAAGGCAGTGGCGTCAAGCGGGGGTTTTGCCGTAGCGTCTGCTACAGATCTGAGGGGGTGGGTCCCCCCCTCGCGAGGGCCAGCTTGCTACACCCCTGGAATTCAAGCTTGACGCCACTGCGAAGGGACTCGGACAAGCGGGGGCAGCGCCGTAAACAGGGTCCGGGTGATCTAGGGGACGTTCACAAACTACTTAACGCCCGCCGGCCGTAGTACTGCCATCACGGAAGCGGTGTCATTTATGGACGGCCCCTTGACACCCGGGGGTGCCCCGGCGTGCCCTGACCATGACGGGCGCCCCCCGCGGTGCCCTTGGCAGCGTAGAGGCCCACTACCTGGGCGGCGACGCGCGATTTACACGACCTCAGCACTTTGCGAAGCACGTGAGTCATCGAAAGAGAGCCTGGGCAGCGGCTCTCTCTCTCTCTCTCTCTCTCTCTCTCTCTCTCTCTCTCTCTCTCTCTCTCTCTCTCTCTCTCTCTCTCTCTCTCTCTCTCTCTCTCACCCTTTGCCCGCACGCGTCCGACAAGGACGGTCAGAGACACGCCGCGACCACATACATATGGATCACGCCCTGTCCGGGCCACACAGGCCAGCGCCCCCCCCCCCTCCCACCACACACACACACACTCCTTCACGTCTCTTGGGATGGGTTTTCAATTTGCTCCCTTTTTCCGTCAGTCAAAGCAGCGGGCCACATGTTGTGGACAGTAATGTTTTTCGATGGACGAGAGAGAGAGAGAGAGAGAGAGAGAGAGAGAGAGAGCGCAGAGCGCTCTTAATTAAGAGCGGCATTCCGCAAGTTGGTGGGTGAGTGTGCCCCAAAGTCGCCCTTTGGGCCGAAAAAAAACAGTTTCGGCGGAGTGCGTTTGTCATTCTCATACACGTGCGAGCCGGACCCGTCATCAGTCCTCCAAAGCAGAGGAAGAACGTCCAGGGAGGCGGCGGCACATGGATTCTGCAAGAGGGGAGTTGCTGTCGAATCGCATCTCGACAGACATTTTCCTACGCATATATTTTCCGGCCAGTTTTTATTCTACGGTTAAGTACTTGACGCGTGTTTAAAGTTGGCTGAATAGGCCATTTATACCTAAAAGAAGCACGTAAATTACTTGAATCAGCCTCCAACAGGGAATCGTCGCCACTGCCTACTGTGTTTGAACGTTTCCTCATCTGCGCCAACTAAAAATCGACGATGATATGAAATGAGTACTGAATCCGGAGTTGTTAGAAGAACTGACAGAATACAGCCCAGCGTGGCCGGCGCTAGTTTGTCCAGCTCTTATCACTCACCGAGTGGCGGGGGCGCTTATCTGCTCTTATCTCACGGGGCGATGCGGCTGAACCAGACGTGTCATCTCATCGCTCGCAGCAGACGATCCAAATAACCACCACTTTCTCACGCAAATTGGCACATATCTGTCACAGCTGCCACTTTTCGCCGTTAATGCGGAGCGCATTACTCGCGGGCAGCAGACGACAAGCCGACCCACAACCCTCCAATCGCGGCACCGAGAGCCGACCTTTCGAGTATAAACAAGAGGCGGCTGCAGACGACGCCGGCGCGTGGCAGCGCGTGGCGGCGCGGTCTCCAACGCGTGCTAGTCCCGGGCCGGCGCCGACGAGACTACGGAGATTCCCTCCCGCCCGCCGGGCACACCACGCCGCCACGCCGCTACGCCCCCCCCCCCCCCCCCTCACGCGTCGTCTGCTGGCCGGGTGGCGCCCTCTAGCGGCGGCCAGCGCGCGGCCAGCGGGGGAAATATGAACCGGACCGGACGGCGGACCGGACGGCCGGCGGCAAAAACTTTTGACTCGGTCGCATAATACGCTATTGTTCGTAGCCGTGCGGCGCGGGCGGGGCATCGCGGTGATCGGGCGCAGAGCTGTGAACGGCGCCGGCCATTGTGCGCTTGACATGCACCGGGGAAATAAGCGTATCAGCGTGCGCAGCGGCGGCCGGCGGGGCTCCAGTGCACGGGTCCGACCCGCTGCTGCCCTGCACCCAAACCGCGACCCGAGTTTCGATGCCGAAGAGTGAGTAGAGTACTCCGAAACGGAAGTAGGACGTCGTAAACCTGGAAGAAGAGCGGTGGGGAAAGTATGAAAAGTCGCGTGTTGTTCACTGAAAATCGAGTGATGCCGAGTGGGTGCGAACAAGCGATTTCTCATACTTCCTCGTGCGTTTTCCCTCCTCGTTACGACTGCTCTTCTGCCCTCTCAGCAGTACTCTATAGGGGGGAGTACGTATGCATCTCCAGGGACGTTTCTCGGACAAGGTCCTCGTCGCCTTGGTGGAGGAGAGGTCGCCGCGCCGCCTGCGACCGCCGCGCCGCTATTATTGCGGTTTGGGCAGCGCGGCAGTAATCAGATGGGAACAGAGAGAGTGGAGCCGACAGAGGAGTCGGCCTCGTAAACGAAATAACTTATTCCGAGGGAGAACGTCCATGAAGCACTAATCGGAAAGACAATGTGTGTGTGTGTGTGAGAGAGAGAGAGAGAGAGAGAGAGAGAGAGAGAGAGAGAGAGAGAGAGAGAGAGAGAGAGAGAGAGTGAGAGAGCATCGCACTATAGGAAGAATGAGATGGAGTCCAGAATCAAAAATAAGAGGCCAAGACCAAAACAGAGTAACGAAGTTGTGACGAAGTTGTAACGAAGTCAGACGCGAGGGTAAGTACGAAAAATCTTGTGTTCGGAAGCCCGCTTCACTTCAGAGATGTTCCGTCACATTTTCTCCGCGTTGCTGACCTAACCCGGACTTAGTCGTGCGGGCGTGCGGAACGACTTGCTGTAAATGGTGCACTATTTGCGCCGCGTTCCCCCGCACCTGATGTGCCGATGGGCATCCTCACGGCCAGTGGCCGGGCTGAGGACGGGGCTGAGGACGGGGGGTCCTTCCTTACGACTGGGCGGAGCGGCGCAGCGCGGCCGTAACGCATCACGAGGCGACTCCAGAGGGCACGACAGCTGTAAATCACCCGGGTAAGAAAAACAGTTTATGCGCCAATAAAACTGGCAGATGCGTTTCTGTTAGCGCGCTCGGTCTTCCTATAAACATTTTGGGGCCGATGATCCCCGCTTTGAGAAAAATCGAGATTAGCTGACCAGACTGCGGTTATGGTACGGATACCGCGCCGAACGCCGAACTCACGCGGTGAGGTTTATTTGATCTGGTCAGACCAAAGGCACGTTTAAAATTCAGCGAATGTGACTTCCCCTGTATGTACCAGTGTACACCCATACATTCATACACTCGCGCATAAACACACATAGTACTGAGGATGCTACACTCATCAGTTATTATGTTACGACTATGTGTATGGATCTTGTCACATTTTACTGGATGTAACGCAAATGCTCTTGACGAAAATCCTGAACAAGAACACATTATTCTGGGTGAAGAAAATGCCGTAGTCTGACGCACAAATTGTAGGGTGTAGCGTTTGTCGAAACTACTCCTCGCGGTAGGGCGTCCGTACCCCGGGCGGCCCAACGCGGAGTATCCACTGGCGGTGCGGACGGTCCCGGCGGCCCAGCAGCCCTCTCGCAGCCCTCGTGCCGGGCAGCCTGTCGCCGGGAGCAGAGGCCGACTATATTCGAAATCTTTCAGCCACTGGCTATTTTTGCGCCGCACTTGCAAACAAGCACCCTGATGAAGTGTCGGTGAGGCGTGGAGGCGAAATGTGTCAAATACTCAGAGAGAAATCCCATGCGCTGCTCTCGAAGAGGGGGAGGAAATAGAGCATTTCGCTACCTCGCAGATTCCTGGGGGCAGCAGTCAGCAGTGGCCACGCGGGGTGGTGCGGTCTGGGAGGGCTGGAGAGGAGACCCTTGCGGAGAACGGAAACCACGCTATTTTCCACATATGTATTTCGCGACGACACCCTTTCTGTATCTTACGCAGAAGTGTACCCCAGTTTTGCTCTCACATGTGCTTCTTTCGGCCTACCTGTTTGGAAAAGAACAAAGGTAGCCGAAATCAATTTCTAGTGCTGTGTATGCAAGTCGTGGAAGCGTTTTAAGTTAAGTTTATCTTATAGCAACACGACTTCAACACTGTTAGGCAAATGTCTTGGTTCCTTTGGTTCCAGAGGCATCATACCGGTTTTCTCCTCGCTCTTAAACGCAGTGTGAAGCGCTTCTCAGTTGAGAACACGATACCAGCGCGTTCTGGTGCTCCCATGTGAATCTCATATGAGAGCATTCGAGAGCACCCCAGCCTGTCGATACCAAGTGCTGGAGCCGCGTCCTTGGCGGAATTTGGGGTGCGGAGTGCGGGCTTGAGCTGATGCTTAGACCTTGTAGTGTCATACAGCCCCGCGCAAGGCTGGTGGGAATAGGAGAAGCAGCTGAATGACGGGCAGCGCCACTTGTACATTTTTGTGTTCATGCCCGTCGACTAGTCCGTGGACTGTCAGGGGCCGTCGGAGAATCCTGGTCGTGTGCGGTCCGGAGTGATGAGGGCTCATCTCGCGTTACTGCCGAACGTCGCCCTCCGCTCCCCCTTCTCGCTCCGCCCCCGACACTGCCCCCGGCACTGCCCCCGGCACTGCCGCCGCTGCGCCCGTCCCGTCCGTCTCGCCGCGGCCGCCCCCGCGTTCCTTGCCGGTGGAGCTCGGCTGCTGGTGCTCGGCTGCTGGGGCTCCACTCGCCCCCGTTGTTCTAAATGCGTCCAATGGCCCAGTGTCCTACTAGCGCTGTGGCCACGGTCTTTCCCCCGCCAGACAGCCGGACCGCGGCCGGGGAGGCGACAGCAACAGGCCCCAACAGCGGTCACTGAGAAATATGGCTAAAAAGTGAAAAGAGATTCCACCGTGATGGTGTGGGTGACAGCTATCTTCAAAATAAGCTTCCTCCGCAACAGTCGAACTGAAGGTTTAGGCAGGCCCGACCCGCTTTAGTTCCCTTGGTCGGCCGGGCTGCCGATACCACAGTCACCATGTTTGGTGCTGAGTCACGAAGCGCCTGCCATGGTGAGGGTAGGCAATCCCGTTCAACGCCCATGCACAGCGGGACTGCCCACTCCCCAGGCGATCGCAGAGCGCCTGCCATGGTAAGGGTAGGCAATCCCGTTAAACCTCTGCCCCCAGCGGGACTGCCTACTTCGCAAGGCGTTCATGCGCCGGAGCAAACGCTAGGGCTCGTTCGCCTTCAGTGGCAGAGACAAGTGCGTGCGACACTAATTGTTTGGCGCACCGGGATAGCGGTGCAGATTTGTCGCACCGAGTGCTTTGCGTTGTCTGCGCTACCGAACACTCAATTATACCTGAAGCCGCACGGGTCTTTGCCAAGGAGGGACACTTATAAAACCGTTTGCGCAGTGATAATTTTTTTTTTTAAGTTGGTTACTATTTTCCATATATTGTTACTGAAGGTACTAAGGTACAATTTTTGCGTGTTTGTGAAATTGAAGTGCACATTTTTGGGGTCCCTTTGTGAATTCACCATCATACGTGAAAAATGAGTTTATTAACGTTTATGAATCGTAACTTTTTTTATTCTTTAAACATAAATTCCGTCCGCCGTAGTGCGGCGGTCTCTTGAGAGGGCGTGCGTCTTCGGCCACACAATGGAGCACATGCTCATTTGTGTACAGATGGAGTGGCCTGCATCCAACTCTACGCGGTGCCTGGCTGTGCCCGGCGCTGCCCGGCTGTGCCCCTCCGCACGAGCGCGCTAGTTAGAAGGTGGGAGGGCTAAGTGACCGGGGGATTCTCAGGGTTGTGTAGCCACCAATGCTCACCAAGTCAAAGGGAGGGGCCCGAGAAATAGAGAGAGAGAGAAACGAAGATGAGTTATTGAGGAAGGCAGGGATGAAACCAGAGGGAGAGAGAGAGAGAGAGAGAGAGAGAGAGAGAGAGAGAGAGAGAGAGAGAGAGAGAGAGAGAGAGAGAGAGAGAGAGAGAGGTGGAAAGGTGGGAAGGAGACGGAGGGAGGGGAACGAAGGCAGGAGGAGGGGAAACTAGCGTCTCGGGGAATAGAAGAGATGTCGGTGGTGAATAGAGAGGGGGGAAGTGGGGCAGGAGAGGGCGAAGACACCGAAAGGAACGGAAGAGTAACTGTCAACTGTGGTGCTCATGTCATTCATATTGTCTTAACGGACCAAAATTAGACCTCAGCATAGTAAGGGGATGAGGGAGTGGGTATGTGGTCCCGCAAGGTATGCGAATATGCGGACATGTGCCGTGCACATTTCAGGGCTAAGGGGCGTGCGTGCCTGTTAGAGTCCCCCCGCCGTGCCATACCAGGTAGATGTTTCGCTCCAGCCCTATAATGACGGTTCCGGCAAATCAGCGAAATTTTAGAAATAATGGGGGCCCCGGACCCCGATGGACCGTGCCCTCGCATGCTGCCGCTGCTTTCGCATGGAATCCGTATGAACACCCGGCCGGGGCCCTCCACGGGCACACCCAGGCCCGGCCCGCTGCTGGCATCACTGCCAAGGCAACGTTCGCGCCCCGCCCGAACCCCGTAACCAGCGGACGCGGTCCACACAGCCACACCCCTGAGGGGAGGCCGGCGACACAGCCCCTCTGCCCCCCAGCCGACCCCGGCCCGCACCTCACCGACTCGACTTTTGACGCGGCGGTGAATTCAAACCCAACACTCCTCTGCCCCTGCCACGCTGCCCCCATCGGGCCCGTCGGCCGGCAGGGGTCTCGCAGGGCCCGGAGGGGCGGGGGGCTGGCGATGGTCCTCGGCTTGCGATATACGCGCCCCGCCCCGCCCGGCCCCCGCTCCCGCCCGCTCCCGCCCGCCTCAACCCCTCCCCCTTCTGCGGCTCCTCGCGAGACGGTGGCCGTTTAAATTTAGTCCTACGGGTGCAGAGGGCACGGTGGCGGCCAGCGTACCGCCCGGCTAAATCGGGTCGACCAATGGCGCGCGCCCGCCGCCCCACGTGACCGCCGCCGCCAATGGCGGCCGGGTTCACATGTCAGGACGGGCGCCGATGACGCCCCCCCTGCGAGGCGCGCGTCCGCTCAGCAGCGCAGTCCACAACATCCCGTGGAGGTAGCGAACGGCCCTCGAAAAAGTCAACCAGGTGAGGACTGCCGTCTACCAGCCAGCCAGCGGCAGCCAGCGGCAGCCAGCGGCAGCCGTCAAGCAGACGACGCCAAGTGGATTACTCGTCGGAGTGCAGCCTGGATTACTGCTCCGCGCCCTCAGTGAAAGTGATTGCGTACTCGGTGACGAGCAGTGAGTGCAAAGTGCAAAGTTGGTGACCGCCTCCGTCCGCCGCAGCGCCGCACGGGCCGCTCGCGCCGCACGCCCTGCCGTCACCGGACGCCGCGCGCCGCTGCGCCCCGCCCCGCCCCGCCCGGCCCTGCTAACACCCGCCACCGCCAGGTCACCTTCAAAGTGTGCCGCCCCGAGTGCAAGTGAATTTGGAACGATCTGGAGAGCAATAAGTGGAGCAAGTGAGCCAGCGAGGGCTCCTGACCGCGTACCTGGCGACCCGAGCTGGTGGAAGTGGTATCTGTTTGCTGCGCCCTGCGCCCCCCCGACGGCCATCTTGTTATTACGTCAGTGAGCAAACTCAGTGCTGGGATAAAATTAGATACAGTGCTGAAAATGGATGCCGTCCAAGGAGAAGGGAAGATTGTTTATTTTAGCTTAAATTGTCCTTGTGGTTCGTTTGGGTCTTTTGAGAGGACGTAAGAATTCCTTATAGCAAGCTGGAAAACATAAAATGACAATCCAAAATTGTAACAATTTTTTTGTCGCTGGCTTCCTAACGTAGTTTGCGGGATTTACACGATGAGCCCTGATGAAGATGTCACCTTCCAAAAGTGTTATTAGTGCTAGGGCAGTGGTATTATTTCTTTTACAGTATTTACATGTTAGTGTTGACAGGAGGGAAATTTTCGCGAGATAGATTGGCGCATTCCGTTCCAAACCACGAGTTACGTGTTTCTCAAATGCACGAGACGATTTCCTCATAAAGAAAGGTATGGAGGGGCTAGGGGAGTGGGAAGATCATCAAAGAATGTGTGCCTCTTTACTCTAAGTTTAGAAATCTGTTGTCTTTTAAACTTGGTAATGACAGGAACTTGTACGAAAGTCGTCGAATCCAAACCAGCAGTCTCTTTGCACTTCCAATCTTTCAATGGTAGCAGTGTCTGCAGGGGCGAAACTTGGTTCCCGCAACCCTTACAAATCGGGCGCTTCATGCGAAACAGTAAACATCCCCCGTCGCTCGTACCGAAATAGTTGGCCCCCGGCTGAACAGTCGAAGGGGAGCAGGTGGGGAGGGGAGTGAAGGGGGAGGGGGAGGGAGGTAGAAGATCCTCGCGGAAGGAACTGAGAGTGGGGGAGACAAGGGGGGGCATTAATTTGTCATGTTCTGAATCAGAATCAGTCGGCAAAAACTGTGAAGAGAAGAAGCAGCAATTATATTTCGACTTGTACGATTAAAATTGGGTTTGCGTTATTATTGCAGAGTGCAATAGGGTGGAACTCGTTTTGTTCGTTCTTGTGAGACAAATTACTGTACACGAGGTTTCTTTTTTCCTCGGTTTTGAAAAGCAGCTTTGAATACTTCAGACAAAACGTGCCCGTCTATTCCGGCTTTCATAGATACCCCATCCTGGCCCTCCGCCACTTCGTGTCGGGTATTGTCCTTATATTGCGTCTTCCACCTAACGATAAAGACGCGCGGCTGGCACGGTCCGTTTGGGAAGTAGTGGGGGCGCTGGTTCTGACGCATGCTGGGCCAAATTTGGCACCCCAAGCAGCGGCGGGGGCTCGCTCGGGAGCGGTGGTCTTCTGGCGGTGGTGGTAGCACTGAGGGCGGTGGCAGTTGAGCTGGCTATTGGTGGTTTAGGTTTGAGTAATAAAGCGAGTATTCTTGATGTGGCCATGCCATGGCAGCAGTAGACATACACGATTACAGATTTGTTGCACCAGGGCGAAAGACGTCCTCAAACTGTCATGGGATATATTAGTCAACACGGTTGACATATGTCATCCAGTAGAATCTGTCACGCGTTCATTTTAAGAAACGCATCCGGTGGTGCTGTGAGGAGCGGGCAGTACGGTGTGCAATAAACGGACATCGGAACTTTGGGAAACTGGGTGGAACGGAAAATTATTTCCGTATTCTCCCAAATGACAAACTTAAAACTTTAATGTTGAAACACTCCTTCTTTGTTCTCAGGTCGGAGGCCAACAACAGTAACACAACATGGCGGACGATGAGGTAAGGTGAGTATCACTCGAAAATTCCCAGCGCTGTGGTCTGTCCCGTAAAAGGTTTGCCATATCTTTGGTACGAAACACGACGAATTTCTACCTATAGTAGAAGCCGTTTATTTTGGAAGTAGCGTTCATGCCCTGGAGGTGCATGCGACGACCAAAAATCAGTTTTGATTAGTTTTGGGAACAGTGATCCATGCAACTTTCAAGAATACAGTCTGCTTATTGTAAAGAACAACCCTCATGGTTTGATTTAAGACACGAATTCAGTGTATAATGTGGGGTTCTCATTTTTCTCTGCCTGCTCCAAGGCTTCATCAAACTTCACTATGGCCCGTCACGGCCTGTGCAAACGTTATTCAGTTGAAATTTGCATGGTTCAGAGACCTGCGCATCATACAGTGACGGCATGTTTTGTTCCCGCAGCCGCACCAGTAGTACCGAGATGGAGCCGGCGGTGCACTGCGCTCACGACACAACACAAGTCTCTTCGTAGTGTGGCTGTAGACGCTCCTCACTACCACTAACAAAACACGACAGACATACGTGGTCTCGCGTTCAATCAGTTTTTCCCCTCCAGTTTTCTGCGCTAGAGCGTGGTGAATGATCAAAATCAAATGATATATACATCTGATCAAAATCAAATGATATACACATCTTATGTAATATTTCGGTGATACCGAACGACATTGCAAAAAAAAAAGGTAAAAGTTAAGGGTATAGAGAAAACGTATGGGATATCTCTATCCTTCCCACGATTCTGTCGAAAACAACATTTTAACACGCAGTTGATTGCTTTCTCCGTGACGTCCCATTATGTGCTTTTGTGTGGTTGTATACTCGATGTGCAAAGTGTTATCAGTAGATATGCTCTGCAAGCGTTGTCTGGAGTCATGCACAAATCCCTGTTGAGTCGTCATCGTGGCAGTTTAATTATTTGCTCAGTAATGCAATTTTACTTTGGTTGTGTGCACCTACATAACATTATTAATTTTTATGTATGAATCACAGCCATACACTGTATTTATTTTGCTTTCACTGCAGTAGTTGTAGTACCAGTAGTGTTCGTAGCTTTAGACTTACTATCGTTTAGCAGGGTTTTTTTCTTAGGCACTGACATCGTCTTAAGGAAAGTGGTGGTGTCAATTTTATTTAATTCCTGGCCATGAAACTCATGGCAACCCTAAAAACCACCGTTTTCCGAAATGTGGATCACAGTTGTTTAACAGTATTTTTTTTCTTTTTGTTTGCAGCGAAAGCGTCTGGAGGAGGCGAGTACGGGGTGATTGGCGGGAGCCACCTGGCAGCGAGCGTGCTCCACTACGTCCCTCCAACGCACACTTTGATAAAATTCAAAATCCATTACAACTTTTTTTAACGCTGTCCTCTTACGACGTAATTCTTCTCTGTTCCAGGCGAAGAAGGCCAAGCAGGCCGAGATCGACCGCAAGCGTGCGGAGGTCCGCAAACGTATGGAGGAGGCCTCTCGTGGCAAGAAGGCCAAGAAGGGTTTCATGACCCCTGACAGGAAGAAGAAGCTGAGGGTAAGTAAGCGTGCATTTAATAACTTCATCCGTAAATTCGTAAGCTCCACAGGCATCTTGAACGTGAGCTCTACCAAGTCTAATGACGTCACCGGATATGTTAAGATTATAAAAAATAGCATTCAGCGTTCCTCTCTGCGCCATTGCAGCAGCTCTGCTTGACCTTCCTTGCGCCTGCCGCAGTAACGGCTTGGCCAGGCCATCACGCCATACTTTGATCTCCCTGGCGTTTTTAATTGACGTCTGCAGCTTCACTGCAGTTCACTTTACGCTATCGGTCTTTTCCCTATCGAAACGCATCTGTTTCTCGCCAAGCGACCTGGCCTAACTCTAGAATTGATACATTTTCCAGTTGCTGCTCAGAAAGAAAGCCGCAGAGGAATTGAAGAAGGAACAGGAACGCAAAGCAGCAGAAAGAAGGCGCATCATCGAGGAGCGTTGTGGCAAGCCAAAGAACATCGACGACGCCAATGAAGGTGAGCCTCCACTGCAAGTGGGGTCAGGTGTTCTGTCAACTTTTTCTCTCCCCTTTTTGTGACGACAGTGACTCTCCCAGTGATGGCATCAGTACAGTGGGTAACGTTGCTTTCCATCTGCGTAATTTCGATTGTTGTGCAATACACATATGTGTCTGCCCGTTAATCATAGACCGAGGCAGTTCCTTGTGTACAGGTTGACAAGGGCGCAGGACATGATAGGGCAATAGATGATAGCATTATTTAGGCGTAAGACATGTTCTATGCTGCTTAGAAAATCGCGTGGCAGCTGAACATTAATTCGGCAGTAGTGTTTTTAGACGTCATTTTGTTTTTGTTTTCTTTTTGTTAATTTTTTGCGCCGAAATCACATTTTTGTTTCATTTTAATCTACAGAGCAGCTTAAGCGCGTCCTTCAGGAATACTACGCAAGAATATGCAAGCTGGAAGATGTCAAATGGGACCTGGAGTATGCCGTCAAAAAGAAAGACTTTGAGGTTAGGCGTCCTCCGTGATGTCAAAATGTCTTTCCTTTTCACGCATCACTGACTTATCTTAACTCTAGAGGCGTTTTTTTATTTTTTATCTTTCCTCTATCCGCTATCGTTTTCAAACATTTTTCATTGATGTGGTTTGTGTCTAATTCTTCAAACGCGCCAGCTCTTCTCATTGTTTTCCTTCATTTTTATTCAACGTGCCACCGTGTTTTTTCAATGGTGGCAAGTGTACACTATCTGTGATTAATAAGGGTTTATGTGTAACCAGCTACATTGTCGTTACCGACGCTTTTTTTTCGTGTACACATGTGAAAATGCCATCATGTGGTAAGACGAAAGTAAATCAGCTGGCATGCTTATGTGTATTACCAGTGGGTCTGCATAAAACAGTAATCTTCAAAGGACGTGTCTGCCCTCCAACGCAGATTACTCCTAACGCCAATGTCTTGCTCATCCTCTTTTTCTTCCAGCTGGCGTCTGCCTGTCTGTGGGCTCCAAGGGCAAAGGGCTTTAGGATAGGTGTCGGTCATATGGTTCCCGTTCGCCAGCAGTGCAGTCTATGAAATCTTCCATGGGAGCAGTAGGAATGTAAATTGTGGAAGTGTTTCAGGCGAATGCAATCACTACGATCATTGGTTCAGCATCGCTCATCCGTCATATCGCACTTTCTCATGATTTCGAAAACGCCAACCTTCAACCTTCCACTCTCCCTCGACTCGCTCCGACTTCCTTGTGTCCTGAATAGGCAACATTGGAAGTAGGCTTCTGTAGGCATTCGATATTGAGAACCACTGTAACTGCTCTTGCAGGCCAACTTAAGTCAGTCTGCCAGGAATACCACAAGAGAATCTCTGACCTTGAAAGCAAGAAGTGGGATATTGAGTATGAGATCAAGAAAAAGGACATGGAGGTGCGTGCCACACCAACATACTTGCTCTTCCGCTACGCTAGCTGCCTATTGACTACACAATTGTTTGTCCCGAGAACACCGCCCGGAACACGTACTGTAGAGTTGAAGCTAGAGTACACTCACGTTTCAGCTGCAGGCATTTGAGGCTCCTGTAGTGTTATTTGTAAGGAGCAAGTAAGCCATTTTCCATCTTCAGTTATGTCGTTCATGCAGCACTCACTCTTCATTCTTTCTGTGCACTGCAAATCCAAATGTGCGTTTGAATTTGCAGAGTAGAAATAATTTTGTGTATTTTATTATTTACTAGCACCCGAGCACTTCCCTGCAGTACGCATAAATGCATTTTCTCCTTATGTAATGGTACCTGGCAATGAGGCTCGTAGTTTGATCGCCATGGTACACCATTGTTAAGTATTTTTCGAACCAGTAAGCTGAAAGCCTTGCCACGCTTCACTCGCCAATATCAGTTGACAAGTTTGTGATTTGGGTTTAACTTGTGAGTTAAGTGGATGCATTTGTTCACGATTTGAAATATTATCCAACGTGTGCGTCTAAACGCGCACGCTTCTTCTAGTTCTGTCCAATTTCACACAGAATTCGCTGTTTCTTCTCTGTCCTTACTCGTCCTGTATCCATCATTCTCATCGCAAAGAAACCATCCATCTCATTCCTGCATTACTCTTTCTAAACCGGTCGTCATCCTAAAGCTTGTAAAGGGGGCTAAGATTATGTTCTAAAAATTCCCCGAAAGGTCAAATGTAATTCTAACGTGTCTAGCCCACTTTTTTACCCTCAGAGCTCAACCAACTTACCGCAGCTCCACCCTAAGAATTAATGTGTCAAAAAATTTAAACAGTATGTTTTCTTATATAGCCGCGCTGCAATCTATATGCACCGAATACCACGAGAGAATCGCGAAACTGGAAGGTGACAAGTACGATCTCGAAAGAATGAGCTCGATCAAAGAAATGGAGGTAATCCTATTTCTGCACCAGATTGCGCTAACATACGATTCCCCTACCCATAATAGAAACAAAACTGGGCATTTCTTCTGATTGAAGCAAACTATCTCCAAACCTACTTTCCGTCATTTTCCTTTTCAAATTTTGCCTTTGTCCCACGCGTAGTGGTTACCTACCTTTCGCTTCGCTTCAAGCCGGCGACACTTGCCGGTGACCTGCGTATCCCTTTATGTACGAAATGCTGATCTGTGGTGACAATATATGGCCACGGTCTTCCTGTCCCAATGCAGCCACACCGAAATTAGCCACTTGGTTGTGGAACGCGTGGGTGCGAATTCTAATTATTTCTCAGTATTCCAAACCGATTAGAAGTGTTAAGGTGCTTGGTAATTTTAACTTTCATTTCGCAAACCCTTTCCCTCAACGAAAAGCCATGCATCTGAAGGTTTTGTTTCTTTCAGACGAGTGCAAAGAGTACGTGGCGGAGTTGTGGCAGCGATGGTACAACCTTGAGGGCGCCAAATTCGATCTTGAAAGAGCGTTTCAGATGAAAGCTTTTGAGGTAACCATGGGTTGTCCTCCCCCTTCCCCTTTCCCCTTGTCTTATGGTTTCTAGGATGATCGGGAATGTAAATTAATTACCCTTAAATAGACTTCATTATAGAATAGGAGAATCAGCAACAAGTGATACAAAAGAATGATCAGCATTCCTCTTTGCAGTTCACATTGCTGTTTATGCTCTTATTTTAATATAGATGGTATCTTCAAACCTGCATTTGGCATGTGTAAGAACGTAGCATGTGAAAGCCCCATACATAGATCCGTTTGAACATTTAGTGCAGCTCTATTTTGCACGTTTTCCGGCTACACGTACTATTTACGTCAGTTTATACACTGTGGCGTTTGAATCGTCATGATTGAAAAGCTGTACTCGTACACTTCCCAATTCCAAGTGTACATCCTATGATTTTCCCATCACGTAGGGCATTAATGGCAGCCTAACAGTGCAATTTAGGAATGTATTTTGTGATAGACTGGTAATCTAGTCTAGTAATTCTGTGGAACCTGCTATTGTAATTGGTGCATTAAATAGGTCCGTAATGCTAGGGGATAAAACATTAGTTGCCCTCGCCTGATGCCCCTTGTATCTCGGGCTGGTTTAGGTTGGTCCCGGTACTGGTCGCGGCCAAACAAACTGTAATGTATGTGTTCTGCCTTTAGAGCAACTCAAGGCGATCTGCAAGCAGTATTACGATCGCATGCTCCTCTGTGAGAGCCAGAAGTGGGATTTGGAACATGAAGTCAGGAAAAGAGACTACGAGGTACGCGTGTCTATGTGCTTGTGCCCCCATAGAACGCTTGGACAGACAAGGCTTTTGCTCACAAGCAACTCTATTGCCCCCACAATATCATTCTGAGTTGATCGACGCACAGCAAAGAAATGCGCAACAAGTCGTGCTGTTTCGAGTTGGCCAACCTGCACATCCATCCGTTCTGGAGCAAACGGTTTTCCATTCCTGTCCGTTGTCAGCTTGGAGTCAAATCGTCAGAAGTAAATATGTATAGGAAATTGTTTCATCCCGTTAATCCAGCCCAAATGCGTTGCTGGTACGAGACAGATTTCTTTGTAGAGGTTTAAATGTACTTACAGCGCTGCTTATTGTTTTTGTTGAATACGGGAACAGATTTGAAGCTTTGCCTGACAACTGGTCATGAACTTGAAACGGATTCTGTGCCTGCGCGATCAGCCCTATATCTTACTGTAACAATCAATTCAAACCTTTATTCGTCATATATCTGAGATAAACGTTCAATAGTCCAGCCCACTACTTGGGGGAATACCGCCACCCTCACGCGTCTTCAGTTTAGACTTCTCCACTAAAGCAATGGTTCACATACGTAAGTTCATATTAATTGCCAAGGCATTTCACCGTGAACGCTAGAAATTATTCTATTTGCAGTAACTTCGAATATACACTTTCATTTTCATGTAAATTACCGAGTGGGCTGGGCAAGAGCGCAGTTAGTGAAATCATGTAAATATAGCTTTGAACAAAAATCATTGCCCAAAACTAATGCGATTCAAGGTCTAGGCGCTTAAAATAACATAGGCCCTGACCTCAGTTGATCTCCGTTACATGATATAGCAGAGAGATGAGCCTAAGGAGTCATTACATGGCAGACAATGTTACGATTTAAGCGTCTCAATAATCGAGATGGTTACTGAGCCCTCTTTCTGTACGGTGACATTGGCGTGTGCCTTCCCGATTCCGAGTTCAGTGTCACGATTATTTTTGGTGAAAGACTGGACAAAATGCCGAAAATTCGCTGCGTTGATACGGCAGCGGTGTGAATGAAGTCATTTTCAATTTGCTCTGTAAAGGGGAGTCATTGAACCATTCAATTTTTCCCACTGTAAATGATGGAACCATAACGTTCGTAAGATCAGCATTTGTAGATTTATCTGACATGCAATGACCCAAAAGTACATATAATTTATTCGTTGTCTTAATGCTTTTAAGCTTTTGATTTCCGTGTGGTGGTGCAAATTTCGCGACCTGCCTTCCGATTTATTCATATTCGTTCGCAAGATCGTTCTGAGACACGATCCGGTCCAACCGACATTTCCAAGGTATGGGGCGGTCCTGGCACATGTACCGGAAAACCGTGCATGGTAATATTTTTTGCTCAGTTCAGACATCACGAAGAATATGCGTGACATTCAACTGGGTTTCTATGGTGTTTGCATAACATCTCAATTCTTACATGAGGCACTTTGTTATTTTCTGAAACTTTTAAATTCCGTTGCTCAGTTGACTACTGTCGTGGGCAGCAGTATTATTGAATTCCGTTTGGAAACCACGTAGTTTATTCGGAGACGCCTACCTCACGAAGTGTTATCTAAAATCAAAGTAGTGAACTTCTGATGCAACTACATTTTACAGCATTTATAGCTTCAATTTGTTTTCAAGCGTCTCCCAAAAACAACGATATTTTGTATAAAAACTATTTAGCTCACTTACTTTTTTTTAAGAGTCGCCCGATGTGCTTTCTGATGTCACCGCGAAATGCGAGTACGTAGAGGAATAACATGCGTTGGCAAAGCAATGCGACCCAACCTGCGTCCGCGGATGAAGGCGTGCATGACGCCTGCTTGGTAGGCAACCCAGGCTTTTGTATGCACCCGTGTAGAGCGGGCTGGCCTACTGTAGCGTTCGCAGGCGCTCAGCATCGCCATTCACGGTCTTATAAGGGGAAAACTCATGTGTACTTTTTCGAACAACGCCGGGGTGTGTAAATGAGCAGAATTGTCCAAAACATGTTATTTCCTTCTTGCTGTTTGCAGTGACATTAGTGCGGAAATATACTGTCCCGTGTAGTTTTTCAATGGTCACAATCGCCAAATCTATTGTTCATAGGGCAACGTGTCCAATGAATTTCTATTCTGACCTCGCGCTGAGTGTCGACCTTTAAAATGAAACACGTTATAGTTTGGATTGCAGTTGCACTCCGTCGTATAACCTCTATCCTCTGCTTGGGAGACATACTATCTTCATTTACAGTTTCGAAATCCGAAGCTTATTTTTTGCCCATTTTCCAAAACCCACTTCTGGTGAAGCGGGGTTGCAGCCCAATCTCAATAGACTGAGACGGGTCCACGACAAAGGCGTAAGTCCTCCGTTGATGTGCTTCACGACCTCCTATATCATTTGAAGAAATGGCGGGATGCGGATCGATCAGCCAGGCAAATATAAATTCTTGATGTGATTAGCGTGCTTCAGTTCTCAGAACCATCTGAGAGCTAACACACGTCTTTTTTTTTAGAGAAATCTCCTGCCAAAATTATAATGATATCAGAGTATCTGGCCGGTAGGTCCACTCTTGCACCACCACGTGGACTGAGGGCTGCACGGGACCAGCCGAACCTCCCCGCAAAGACCACTTTATAGGCTTCGAAATAGACTGCCCTGTTTACCAAACGAACGATCCTCAGGTTTGCTGACTAGGGATTGACATCGTTAATTCTAAGGAGAATTACATTCCTCAGAGGGGTATCTAATGTAAATGAGCACGTTTTAAAACCTGTAGCGTCAAGCTTCGCGTACTATAGAGGGGTGATATCCAGCAACCGGGAATTGAGGGAGTGACAGTTGCATGGAAAACCATGCAATATTCCATATGATTATTGCAACAATCTGTTGTTTTTTTTTATTTACTGTGGCTAATTTGGGTGACATGTAAAGATCCGCAAAGTGGTCAATTTTTGCTACCAGGCAGGTCGCGTCACGATATGCTTTCTTTTTGGCCCCACTTGCGATTTACTGCAAGTCCATGATTTTTTAAATTTATAACTATTTTTTTTCGCGGTAGCTACTGTAGAAGTCAACGTTTTGTCAAACATTGTGGCATCTGTATGCCGGTTTTGATTTTTCTTGCCACTTCACTGTCTCTATCCCTTCCCATTTTTTCTCTCAGAACTGTTTGACGTAAGCGTTTTTAAAACGCGAGTTAATTAAACGTCTCGTTGACAGCAGTGAAAGCAAACCCATCAACTCATCTCTAGGAATGCGATGCTACAGTTGAATTCTACGTATACTATACCACTTTTTGCTATGTTTCGATTTCTTTCTCTTCCCTTGCTTTGCTTTCCTTCCCCTTTCGCTCCGATTTCACTTTTCAGCCTTCGCATGACTGCATGTTATAGAGATTGTGGGTCTCTCTAAACCATATTAAACGTGTGCTTATACACTTACAACGCTTTTGACGTGGATATTTTACTTTTTACGTATTAAACATTCAGACCGAATGCGAGAGGATAAGTATATTGCAATGTTTCTAAAATTAGTTGAATTCTATGTAGTTTGATAAAATAATTAAAATGCAAAGATATAAGCAAAGTACAAACTTTCGCACAGTTGTGAAAATAAAACGAGAATCTTAATGCTTCTAGCTCCAAAACCAGATATCGTTTGCACCATTTTAATAAATATTTTATGTTGCAAACAGATCGCCGACCTCAACAGCCAGGTGAACGACCTCCGCGGTAAATTGTAAGTATTGCAAAGGGAACTCTGTCCAGAAATTGGCAGAAACCCCCATATGTCAGGGCGCTTGTCTTTTGCTGTGTAGAAGTTGAAAGTCCCCGGTCTGTTTGTAAGCTAACGGTTGTGAACCTTTCGCAGCGTTAAACCTACCCTCAAGAAGGTGTCCAAGTACGAGAACAAGTTTGCCAAGCTCCAGAAAAAGGCTGCCGAATTCAACTTCCGTAACCAACTCAAGGTGGTGAAGAAGAAGGAATTCACACTGGAGGAGGAAGATAAGGAGGTAAAGTCACATTAGTTTTATGAACGCATGCAGCTGAAACTCAAAGTTCATTGTCCTGCGGACAACAAAGGTTTCAAACAACAGACACTAGACATTTTACCCAGCCTAACTATTCTACAAGTATGATTAAGTCACATGACACAGATCACTCGGCGCCACTGTAAGGTAGTACCATGTAATTAACAAACTGTGCAACTTTGTTCTGCAGCCCAAGAAGTCAGAGAAAGCCGAGTGGCAGAAGAAGTGAACATCCATCAAACATCCAAAAAGGCTCTTTTTTCACACTTTCTTTTCAAAAATGTCATCTGATGAGCGCTGTGCTTTTCTGAACGCGCATATTTCTTTACGAATCAGATATTCAATACATTTAAAATTTCAATAAAATTTACAATTCACAATTTTATTATAACGTCAGAGTGGAATTCCTTTTCTACCTTCTATTGGACGTTCCTTATTTTTGGTCAAGGCATTGATGTGCTATCTATTTTTGACACAAACCAACATACACTGTATATGTAGATAATTTTGATTTTGTTTTTCTTTTAATACAGGCCTGTGTTGTGTGGAACTCTCCCCTACGATGTTTTTAATGTTATTTTGTTTTGTGTTTTGTGATACTTTCGAAACGATTTCAAACACGCATTTATGCAGAAATCTTTGTACAGAAACTTTGCCTGCATCTATGTGTGTCATAAGGTAGCCGCGTTACTAATACCTTATATATTTTTACTTTTATTACATTTTTAAAGTCCAGGTGATGGACAAAAAACTAATTTAAAATTGAACTGCTTTTTGGTTTTGCCCGTTGTATCAGTAATTTTAAAATAAAGTAACTCTGAATAAATACATAGAGATTTTGCTAAATGATGCCTTTGCATAAGCGTTGGTGGGTCGTGGACTGGAGGTAAACAGTAAAATTAAGGTGAGAAAGTCTTTAAACATACAAACCGCTTCGTGCTACTGCTCTCACATATAGCATCTGCTGAAATTCACGTAGACTTGCGGCATCTCTAACGACAATTAGTTCTAAATAAGTGCTACAGATATTTTGATTAAATGACATGGCTACTCTTTTATATGTGTGTAGCGTGCATGATTATTAGCTCTATGAAGAAAGGAGAGACCAGCAGCCCGGCTTTTATTTCCCTATATCCTCCGCTGTTCACATCTGGCTCCATTCAGATGTCGCGTAACTGTCGCGGGAAGAATTCGAGAGTGGATTCGCATAGACGACAGCTTAAATCTCCTCGAATTCTTCAGCTTTCTTAATTATCTCGTTACAAAATATAACAGCATGTCTGTGGTAGAAATATCAAAATCAAAAGGACTGTCCTGACGCGGCTGTACCAGATTATCATAAAAGAAGACTACTGCACACAACTTCGTATGAGACCAAACAGATGTATGTGTGTAAGCATAAGAGTAATGCGTGTGTTTTTCGTTGTGTTTTCAGAAAAAGCCCGACTGGTCGAAGAAGGGAGACGCCAAGGTAAAGGAGGAGCAGGAGGTTGAAGCATGAGCGGACTCCTGACAAGATACCAACGCCTCTTTACACACTACTCACATATTTTTCTCATAATGTTAGGTATATTCGTATTTTAAGGAAAAAAATACTTAACATACCTTCCGCAATTAGGAGTTTAACATCACTTTAAGACAAATACACGCTATATTACGCCTTAATTAAGCTAAAGCATAAACACCAAAACAACACATGGAAATGATTCCTAGCTCGGATAGAGCGTTTCTTCAGCCATAAGCCGCCGGAACATCAACTCGTAAGCATAGCTTGAATCCGAATACAAGTGTTTGGGGACCTAGCATGTCCATGGTATGCACAAGGCATGAGTAGTTATTCCCTTGGCATGCAGAACATTTTTTGATATGCATTCTATTGTATTCTGAGTCAAGAAGACTGAATGGATGGCAAATAAAAGCATTTGTGTCTGAGAATGTTGTGATACTGCCTGTGTTGTGTTATTTTATCACCCTTATGTTCCTCTTGTATCATTTTCTTCGCCAAAACGTTGTACCCTTATATTACTGGTTTCCAAACTGTACCTCAAAGGCATGCAAAACCTTTAGTTAGCATTCAAATACAGCCATATTACTACCGGTATGTACAAATTATAAAATACAGTATGTAGGAGTGAAATTAATCTTAAACAAAAAGTAGCTAAATAGTTACGAAAATGTTTTTTGACGGCCAGTACATTTATTAATTTCAATTTCGACCATGTATAGGAATAATTGATTTTAACCATACAATCATTTGCAAACTTCGTACCTTACATATTTGAATTAGCTGTGCTGTCATGACGCACATGGCGCCTTGCGGGTAGACAACACTGACTCGTGCATGCGTGCGAGCCGTGCGGGCTGGCAGGGCTGGTCTATCCTGGCTATTGCAGACGCTCGACGCCCTCGTTCGTTGTTATACACTTTTAAATAAGTATGCCTGACTGAGCACTAAGTGTACGCCTACTCCAATAGACGACGGCGACCTCTACCAGCATTTGCACCCATGCGAATGAATCATAGTCTTCGACGGATGGAAACGTTGGTCTAAGCGTGTGAACGAGGTATCTCAGAGATAAGTCAAACGAGGACAACAGGTCATCAGCTGGAGAGGCATTGGCCAAAACGACTTGTGTAATTTTTCATAACAGTGCAGCGGCGGGTCTGCTGAGGAGGTGATGACGTGATCCTGGAGGCCACAAGAACGAAGAGGCCAAGCACTGATAAGGACAGTCGGGTAAGTCATGTACGGTATTGCCAACACAAAGACTTTAGAAAAAATGAAACTCGAAACTGAAATAAAACCTGACGGATCAACAGCTATCAGCTGCTACGGTGTGAGGTAAGGTCAATGTGCCCTATTTCCTCAAAATACCGGCGTGGAGATATGTATTTTCCACTGCGAAAAGCCTCCACGCAGCTATGTTCACCACATTATGGAAAAATTGAGCTAGCATTACTAACGAATCCCATGCGAGTACAAGTCGACACCCAGGTTTTTCTACATCACCCTCCTAACCTATCACCTTTGCAGACATTATTTTAACAATTAACAAGATAACAGGGCAGCTCAATTTGAAAGATAAGTTAAAGTAAGCGGAAGATAATTTCACTGGATTCTTTGTGCTAGAAATGAACCCACGCAAGAACAAACAGATTTTATTACCACGGCGCGCATGCCCTGCCCATCCTGGCGAGTACCCGCCCCGCTTGGGATTGTGATACCCTGTGATCTCAACTCGTCGCAACTGGACGCGGTGAGTACCACTGGTGATCTGACAGGACGGCCCACATTCACTTCGACTTTGTTATTTTCGAGTGATCACCGGTCAAACGCTAGGCAATTAATTCCACTGCGCAACACCACCACACCCCGCGGGCCCCGCGCACACACCTTACTGTTTATGTGTCTCGGTCAGTTCCTAAGGGGTGCCCCTTTGCCTTTCAGAAGGACGGGGAGGAAGCGGAAGAGAGTGAGGAAGAGGAAGAGCCCGAGCCCGAGCCAGAACCCGAGCCCGAAGAGACCCCCGAGTCCAAGGTGGCCGACGCACTCGTGGTGGTGGCCTCCAAGGCCGACACGGCCCTCACCGAAGCCATGCTCGTCCTAGAGAAGCTACTCAAAGGGCCGCTAGGGGGAGGGACGCCCGAGCCGCCCGAACCAGCGGAGGCACCGCCAGCCGCAGAAGCTCCACCCGGAGAAGCACCGGCAGCAGACGCCGCTGCGCCCGCAGAAGCCGAGGCCCCTCCAGCGGACGCCCCTCCCGCGGACGCTCCGGCAGAGGCCCCTCCAGCAGAAGCCGCTTCGGCAGAGGCCGTTCCCGCAGAGGCCCCTCCAGCTGAAGCTCCTCCAGCCGAAGCCCCTCCCGCTGAATCCGCTCCAGCTGAAGCCCCTCCAGCAGAGGCCGCTCCGGCAGATACCCCAGCTGAGGCACCGCCAGCAGAGACTCTAGCCGAGGCTCCAGCTGAGGGTGCTCCGGCGGATGCGGCTACTGGAGATGGTGCAGCAGCCCCGGCGGAAGGTTCCCCAGCGGAGGGTGCTGCCGCTCCAGAGGAGGGCGAAGCAGCTGCAGATGCTCAGCCGGAAGCCGAGCCGGCCAAGCCCCCACCGGAGCCCAAACTTACTTCGGAGCAGAAGGCAGAACAGGCTGCCGTCAAGGCAGAGGAGGCCGCGCAGAAGCTGGAATCCCTCCTGGACCAGATCACGCTGCTTGTACAGCCCCTGATGCCTCAACCAGAGCCGGAGCCCGAACCCGAGCCAGAGCCAGAGCCCGAACCGGAGCCCGAACCGGAGCCGGAGCCGGAACCCGAACCAGAAGTCCCAGAGGAAGAGCCACCGATACCGGAGGAGCCGCCAGAAGCGGCCCTCGACCACGTCGACGAGGTGGAAGTTAGTGACGCCATCAAGTCGGCGGCCCACCGCGCCAAGGATGCGCGCGAACGGATCGAGCTGGCCATGGCGAGGATCCAGCTAGCCATGGCCAAGGCCGAACCCGTCCTGCCCAAGGCAGGCGAGGGGGCGGCCGCGCCCGCCGAAGGGGAAGGCGCGGCCCCTGCGGGAGAGGCGCCACCCGCGGAGGCACCGGCGGAAGGTGCGTAGACTAGGACAAGGCTCGCAGGGACCGTCCATTGGGTCGGCTATTTCGTTATGCTTCACATGAACGCCTGGTAGGTAGGCAACTTCGCCTTATGCATGCGCAGATGTCGTGCGGGCTGGCCTATCTCGAACATTGCAGGCGTTCAGTTACTCGAAAAGGAGCCAATACTTAATGGACGGACTCTTCACTCATGAAATCGTTTTTGCAACAAACATTCCTGATACCCCATTCTCTTTACAAACATTTGGGTTAATTATTTAATTAGTTATTTACTGCAGGACAAATCAGAGATAAGATAGGGAACGGCAATAACATGTCGATCTCTTTGCGTGGACAAGGGTTTCATCGCTTACCCTGCCCTTCGCATGTGGGCAAACTTAATTTATTTTTTGTTTTATCTTTTTATAAAGAAAAGGACAACTTAAGTAGGTTAATAATTTTTAATTGAATCTCTGAAATATTTTTGATTTGCCGTGCCTTTAAATAAGTGGAAAATAAATTTACTGGACAGGAACTGATTATTTTTCTTACTCTTTTTGTGCACAGCTTGATCATGGAGCGCGAACATGTTTTCGAACCAGCGAACGACATCGACTGACTGAAGATACCCAGCTCAACAATGCTTGAGAATTCCCCTTCGAACCACATGTAACTCGAACGACGGACTAGTCCGCTGTAATATGGTCCTAACTTTAGGTGGATTCCCAACAGACTGAAAAAAGAAAAACGAAATCAATTTTCTGCGTTTATATTATTACTGATTATAAGACTGCAAAATTAGCCTAGTGAAGTAATCGGTGCAAGTGTATCTTACTTGTGAAGGCAATTTATGACAGCATTATCTAATTAATTGTATTTCCGAAAATCCGTATGAAACCAGTTGCGCCAACAATTACTTCCTCAAAAATCAATAAAAGTTTGCATTTCACTGTTATAAAAAAAAATTGTGCTCCTTGTCTTTGGCCAAGCGACATGATTCCTGTCAGGTCGCTAGAGTGGTAAATTCAATTCTCGCATCAGATGCTAAGGTAGGTTGCTCATGGCACACTGCAATTTGAATTTCTTGTGGTGATTTCCCTGGAATGTGTGTCGATACTGCATGTTAGTTTAAGCAGGAATCGGACCCTGGTTTGGTCGCATGTTGGTGAATTAATCCCAATGGGAAATGAGTTAATGCATTCGGTGTTACATAAAAACAAAGTTCAGGGCAATAATTATTTAAAATGAAAATCTTGGCATTCTACATCCTTTGATAGGAGCCCAGAAATTAAAATAATTTTGAATGCATGTGCCACTTCATTTCCCCATCAATAACTATTTGAACAATGTCGCAGGATCATGTAAGTCTCTCTCAAGCCGCTACGGCACACTACACTACACCAGTTGAAAAGCGAGGCCAAACTGATGGGACAAAATTTATTGTGGTTACAAGATCAAAAGCGAAACTTTCCACTCGGAGAGGAGTGAGGGTAGCGTTAATGAGGATTTGAATGGGAAACAACTGAGATATCTGAACGTCGTACGGCAATTGGTGCTGGACCGCCATGTTTGACACACTTCACTCTCCAGGACGCAACCACGCCATTCGATTTGCCTCATCTTTTTTTTATTGAAAAGGAAAACCCTTAAAAGATTAATCAATTTTAAGAATGGTACGGAACCGGGAGGGACGCTAATGAGATGACCGTGCAGGACTCCGACGAGGAAGAAGAGGAAGAGGAGGAGCCGGCCGAGGTCCGTGTGACGGAGGCCGTCAAGATCGTGGCCGGCAAGGCCGAGCACGCCGTGGAGGAGGCCGAGCACGCCTTGGAGCTGCTCCGCGTGGTCCAGGAGATGCTGCATCCGCCGCAACCCGAGCCGGAACCGGAACCGGAGCCGGAGCCACCTGTCGAGGAGCCGCCACCGGAACCGGAACCCGAAGAACCACCAGCACCCACGCCTGAACCAGAACCGGAGCCAAGCCCTGTGCCACCCACACCAGAACCCGAACTGCCACCTGAACCAGAACCGGAGCCGGAACTGGAACTAGACGAGGAAGAGACACGGGCCAAGTTAGCAGCAGACAAGGCCGAGGCCATGGCCAGCCAGTTGGAGCAGCTTCTGGCTGAGATCGAGGGCATGGTCCACGTCATCGTGCCCACACCGCCACCAACCCCAGCCCCTACGGAGGCCCCTACGGAGGCTGAGGTTCCCGCCGAAGGGGAGGTCGCCGCCGGAGAGGCGCCCGCTGAGGGCGAGGCGCCACCGGCAGAGGAAGTGCCGCCCACGCCGGAGCCGGAGGCGCCACCAGCCGAGCCCGAGCCGGAACCGGAGCCGGAACCGGAACCAGAGCCCGACGACCCTGCGCTGGAATTGCTGGACCACCTGGACGAGGAGCCCATCAAGGACGAGGTGAAAAGCATCGCGCTACGCGCCAAGGCCGCCAAGGAAAGGATAGAAGAGACCATGGCCAGGCTCAAGGACACGATCTTGGAGACGGGACAGCAGTCGCTGCTGGACGTCCTCAAGGCGGCGCACAAGGCGGCCCTGCAAGCCTCGCACGCGGCCGAAGTCCAGGCGGCGGCGGCGGCAGCAGTGGCCGCTCCCAGCCCAGCGCCCAGCCCAGCGCCCAGCCCAGCGCCACCACTGGAAGGTACGGCCGCCACCGCCCCGACCCCGCCCGATCCATTCCGCCATTTTTCAATAAGCCTGAGCCCAAAGGGTGATGAGGGGGGTACTTCAGAACTGCGCTTTGTTTAGAAATGAACAACAAAGGCGTGTGTGAGAAGTTTTTTTTTTTTTTGTGACCGAGGAAGATTAGCCAGCTTCTCGAGGTATCCCATGTCAGTCCTCATGTCCCACTCCACGCTTAACTTGACTGAGATCCCTGCACCAGCCCCGAACCAGCACAGCGACCCCATGCAAGCACCAAGATCCACCGCCTGTGTGAGCGCCGTACCGCGACCCCTTCCGTCCCGATCACGTGTTACCCAATCTGGTATTTACTTCGTGATCTTGGATCTTTTTTCCTGGTCTCACCCCCTCCTCTCCAAGGGAAT
The DNA here is from genome assembly GCA_038380765.1 of Odontothrips loti. NCBI lineage: Eukaryota > Metazoa > Arthropoda > Insecta > Thysanoptera > Thripidae > Odontothrips > Odontothrips loti. The sequence continues at coordinate 14,264,894 of CM076244.1, read as the reverse complement.
CATAGGAACGTACTGATTAGTGGGTCTATTGACAATAACCGAAACTCTAGTTAGACACAGACTCCGCTTTGGCGACGCCAGTCCCCAAATCCTGACGTCCTCACCCCAGCGATACCGCACGCTCAGAGGCCCCATCCTTAAATACCCCGCACGCTTGTGGCGAAGAGTATCGCTGTTCACTTGATTTTTATTTGTGCTGTGGGGCAATATCATTCGTTCCTGTTGAAGGCACATTGGTGGAACTCGTCCCAAACAAAACTCATTAGGTCCTAACACGTGCAAGACAGTTCAAGGAAAAGCTCTTTTAACGCCAATGAAGTGCCCTGTTGTGGACATTTTCGTCCTGTGGGGGGATCCTGCTTATAAGTTTGTTTCTTTGCCTGCAGTTGCGTAGCGGTTCCACGGTATCCCAGGTGGAGGTGGAGGATGACGAGGACGACAACGAGGACGAAGGGGTGGAGGCCGGAGCCGGCACAGCGTGGCCGAACTGATTGCCCGGTTCGGTAGTCATCGTCAGACATGTGATCACTCTCAAGTATGAGACGAGATAAATTATAGACTTAAATTTGTACGTAAGTGATAATGACTGTGTGCTTAATTTTTTTCATAGTAAAACAAATCCACCGGTGGTTCCTATTTCTTTGAATATTATTCCTCATCACGTTCTGATGCGGTGTCCAAAGTCTGCAGATTGCATCTCTTAAAAATGGTTCATCGTCATGTTTACATATTTAATCACTTTTAATCTTCATTCTGTTTTGACATCTTTTTTTTTGTGAAGAACCGATTCTTTCTGCTCATCGGCTTGATGTAGAGCCATTGCCGTGTTGAATCCTACTAACAAAGTCAGTTTACTTTCCAAATTTTCTTCTAGAAACATTCAGCACAGTTGTTTTTCTTTAGCATCTGCCGCTCGCTGCTGGTAAATTCTCCATCGCCAATATTTCGACAACTAAGCGAACTCACACACACACACTTTTCAGCAGATTCAAGGAAGCTCTAAATAATTTAAATGAATGGCCATTAGGTGTCTTTTCAAGAGGGATTGAATAAAACAAAATATATTCCAGACATCGAAAATTACACATCGTGATATTTTTATTTCTTACATGTTTGGGCCAGAAAAGATACCTCAGCCGAAAATTTTTAATCTCAGGCCCAAACAAATTACAATTTGCTAGTTGAATATGGAATGATGGATTTACAAGTTTAGTTTGAAAATATATGACTGCATGTGCAAGTAAAACAATTGTTTTGGCTAAGGATGAGGCATGTGCCTGGAGTGGGACTGGCATGGGAGCTGGAAGAACCTTTAAACGAAACGCTCTCAGAAAGAAAACAACACTAGCTGCAGATAGTTCCCTGGCACGTATATCGGGTCCGCGACAGAATAGAACTCGCGTTGGGGCTGGATCATGCAGGAATGAGCAAACGTCCAGCAACAAATTCAAAAGGCCACATTTCACGTGGTCGTGGGACAACGTGGTTGCACGCAGTCACACGTCTGCAGCTGTTGATTCGTTTTCTCTGGACGGGCGTGACAAGGCATTCGTCGGCAGCACACGGTAAGGTCCGGTCCGACGACAGATAAGGGATAACATAACAGCGATACACTGAACCCACACACACACCCCCAGGCCTCGCGGCGCCCTATATGGTTCTAAGTGGCACGGTGTTGTGCAGGAGGGGGAGGAGAGTGAGGAGGAAGAGGAGGAGGAGCCGCCGCAGGTCAAGGTAGCGGTCGCAGTGGAGATCGTGGCGGACAAGGCTGAGCACGCCGTCGAAGAGGCCCTGCTCGTCGTCGAGATGTTGAGGCCCGCGCTGCCACCACCACCACCACCGGAGCCAGAACCGGAGCCGGAACCTGAGCCGGAGCCCGTTGTTGAGCCGGAACCCGAACCCGAACCGGTGCCGACTCCCGTGCCGACCCCCGAACCGGAACCTGTCGTCGAGCCGCCACCACCGGAACCGGAACCGACACCGGAGCCGGAACCTGGCCCGGAGCTCAGCCCGGAGGAAAAGGAAGCAAAGGAGGCCGCTGAGAAGGCTGAGGCTGCCGCCACCAAGCTGGAGTCTTTGCTGGCCCAGATCGAGGGAATGGTGCATCAGATTGTGCCGGAACCCGAACCCGAACCCACGCCGCCGGCAGAGGGTACCGAAGGTGTTCCGGGTGAGGGCGCTGACGGGGTGCCCCCGGCGGAGGGCGTGGACGGAACGCCCGCCGCCGAGGGAGCGGAGGCAGCGGCCGTCCCGGCGGAGGGCGAGGCGGAAGCGGCGGAGGCCGTGGCCCCGACACCGGAACCGGAAGCTGCGCCAGCTGAACCGGAGCCGGAGCCGGAACCGGAGCCCGAACCTGACCCAGCCATCCTACTGCTCGAGCACGTGGAGGAAGAAGAGGTCAATGAGGAAGTGAAGACGTGCGCGATCCGTGCAATGGCCGCCAGGGAGCGCATCGAGGACGCCATGCACCGGCTCAAAGATACCATCATGGAAACCGGCCAGCAGCAGCTCATCGACGCGCTCAAGGTGGGGCTCAATTACCAGCTGAGATGGTGTGGTTTCGCTGGGCTCGGTCTAGTCTCATTGCTTGCTGCTGCAGGCCGCGCACGCCGCAGCGCTGCATCCCCAGACGCCGCCCGCCGCCGGGGAGCCCGGGCCCGTCCCAGCGGAGGCAGCGGCAGCCCCTGCAGGTGTGTGGGGTGGGGGACGGGGGTGTGTCCAGTGTGCAGCTCGTGTCCTAACGCCCTGTTTTGTGTGCTCTTGACAGAGGCGGCCGCGTGAGGGACCAGCCGGCTGCTCTCACTGATTGGCGCAAGGTCATCAGCGCCACCCACATTCTCAAGCGGAGTCATGACGCATTTTTTTTAGAGCAGAGAACTCTTCTTCTCCAGCCGTGGATTGAAGAGGACGCTTCGACACTGGATGCTGTCTGGGAGCTTCGGTGGGCTCTGAAGTTTCTGATGACATTAAATTCCTCTCATACTCATAAGCAGCAAAAGAGCGGCCAATCATCCCGTATATTTATATTTTGGTCAGCAGAAGTGGAATACGACATTGTGTCCCAAAAACACGGAATTTTATGAATATATTTTTGAGTAATGATGGAATTACTTTTTTTTTCAATAATCTGCCACAAATGAACACAACAGGTTGCCCTGCCCTGCGGAGCGATACCTCTTGCTTTGCTCGTCGGAGATACTCCTTGCGCCCTGCAATCCGGCGTTATACTCCGCGTCTATGGCACGTGGCAGTGGCCGCGGGTGGTACGCGTGCCAGGCGCGTGGCGCTGGTAAGGGGAGAGGGGGGGGGGGTCGATGTTACGGAAGGTCAGTGCCAGGGAAGGGTGGTGGCATGGCGGGGCGAGCCAAGGGAAGAGAATAGGAACCCAGCGAGGACCATCTTAAAGAGATGGAAGGACCGCATGGTTTCGCTGGACTCAACGTCGCTCTCTCTCTCTCTCTCTCTCTCTCTCTCTCTCTCTCTCTCTCTCTCTCTCTCTCTCTCTCTCTCTCTCTCTCTCTCTCTCTCTCTCTCTCTCTCTCTCTCTCTCTCTCTCTCTCTCTCTCTCTCTCTCTCTCTCTCTCTCTCTCTCTCTCTCTCTCTCTCTCTCTCTCTCTCTCTCTCACACACACACACGTGCGCTGAGTCCTTAATGCACAACTGTGTGCATTGTTCCGCACAAAAATAAGCACATCCTTGTGCACAGTGCACAAAGCTTGTGCCTAAGCTTTCCGTCAACTTCAATATGTATGGGTAAAAGTGAAACAGCAAAATTACGGGTAAAATGGTTAACGGGGCTGAGGGAAGCTTTTTGCGTTCCCTGAGGTATGGGCTGGGGACGGCGTCTTGCACCAAACGTGCCTCTCATTTCGCAAGTTCATCGGAGCTGTTCGCAAACCATTGAGGCTAGGTTCTTCACGCTGTGCAATACAGTACCAGGGCCGTGTCCGGAGGGGGGGGCGTTTACCGCGGTAGGCAACCCGCATAACAAACGCCTGAATGTAGGCAGTACCTGGTGGTACCCGGAAAGGGAAGGGGCTTGATGCAAGCACTCAGAAAGTCACCCTAAGCAGTTATCTGAGCCCGGACACTTCCGAAACGGAATTCGTTTCTGAGAGGGGCTCTTTAGTGGAGCTAACAACACCGATTGAAGAAAACCCTCGGAATATGATTTTTTAGCGGTTGCAGGTCACAGGATGGTGTGCGTGGCGACTGTGCTCAGTGCAGACTCCTACCGGGTGCCCACCGGTGCCCATGTCCGCAGACACTGCGATCATCCTGAGCGTCTACCAATTTTGCGCGATAAGTGGCTTGGAGAAGTTGTTTGAAAATATGCTATTACATTTGAGGCTAGAATTCGACTCATCTTGACGCCAGGGTTCCGAAAATGGGGTAACATGACAGTTAATGATAGAAAATAAAGAAGATAGAAATTGGAGTGGCCACGACGAGGCCTACCACAAACTTCCTCATATTTCCCAAACACGCAATGCAAATGTTCAAAACAGCCTCTTCAAGCCCCTTGTCGCCCAAAATTGAGCAATGATCATGATTTCTTTTGTTCTCAGTCCCGTAAATGTCATAGTTTTAGAAGGCTCAATTTGAATAAAGTAATGTTTTAAAACTAGTGTCATTGCGGTTCTATGGGCCACTGGTACGAAACAAAAATCTAAGATCATGCGACAACAGTCCTCTATCACTGATCAGCGAATATTTCAGCGCAAAATCCCATTTCCCTCGTTTTTTCCTCGAAAATCCAGAGACGTTTACCGACGGGCAACCTTTTTTGACAATTACGTATTCGTGCAGTGTACTGTGTGAAACTCGACTTATCACATGACTCGGTGAGGGTCCGAAATGCGTTAGGGAATATGGACGGCCCAGGCAGCAGCAGCAGCAAGCGTGCCGCTTGGAGTCCGGGGCCTGGAGCGGCCTGGAGCGGCCCGGAGGTGAAGGGGGTGGGAGCTGCGGGCATCGGGGTGGGGCGCGCGCGGGATGGTGGGGGTCAATTGACGTCACTGCTACGTCACTACTGGCCTAGTTTCCCTCCCCTATCTGGTCCTCCCCCTCCCCCCAGCCGCTCTGCGCGTGGCGCGGCGCCTCCAGCCCAGTGGCCCAACAGTGCCCATCGCCCATCGGTCGGCCAGGTGGCGGCGGGGGGGGGGGGGGGGGCTGTACCGTCTGCAAATGCAGGAGACTATTTGACCCCGAAGCCAACGCCGCTTGCCTTCGAATTGCATGCATGTTCGACCCCGAAAATAATTAAAATAACAAAACAGCGCTCACACCATTTGTCAGGTTCAATCGAGTCCGGGGAAACTCTCCTTCAGGAAAGGTATCGCTCTCCCGGCGAGTGCGGCCAAGAAAATAATGCAGGTAAGAAATGCAATCTCGAGGGCTCATATTCTGGAACACAACACAGTTGTGTTAAAAAATGGGAGCGAGTGGTCTGGGCATGAGCGAGGTGCCCGGCCCGGGCTCAAATACCTCCAAGATTTTTCCCTTCCAGTATCCCCCTTTTCCCCCCGCACTGTATAAATCAAAGGGAAACTTTCGTGGCTCAATTTGGGTGACATCTTAGGGTGTTGCTCGTCTGGGCGATATTTTTAAGCGTCGCTGCTATAAGACGACAGATGCTGCTCTAAAGGAGCGACGTCGGAGCGCCTGCGAATTCCAGGGTAGGCCACCAGTACCACAACGGTGGCTGGCGGGAGTGCCTACCCCGGAGTCCGCAGGCGCTACAGAAGCTCGCCCGTCCCGTCACGCAGATCGTAGAGCTGCCATGTAACCACCGTATGCCGCCCGAGGTATACACGGCTTTGGCGCCCTCGGGTGCGCCCCAGTGTCTTTAAGGCATTACCACCGTATTCGAGGAATTGTAATGGTTCATACAGAATCGATCATTCATAATTATTCAAAAAATTAATTTAGACCGCACGAAGAACTGACCAATCCAAGGACCAATCTGTGCCAAATCGAGGCACTCCAAGCACTCCGAGAGACATTGCAACGCCAGTTTACGTAGAGAGAGTGTGCCCCTTCGCCCTGTGGCTTTGGGACGGGGCGTGGAAGGTAGGCAGCCCGAAAGCGTGGGCGTTCTCAGTAAAGTTGCGGTTTACTAGGAAAGAAGGGGATATTTCTTTGACCGTGAAGGCATCCAAATCCGAGCCGGCCCGCGGCAGAGGACGGTGCGCCATGCAGGACTCCTGGGGAGGGATGGAGGGCAAGCCGAGGCAAGCCCAACCACGTCACTCATGACCGCATAGCACCACCCCACCACCCCATGGGCCCATGGTACCACCCCCAGCCGACACTGCCCCCTTCCCGCGCCACGGGTTCGAACTGCGGCGCCTGGACGTTCGTCGTGCTGGCAGCGGGAGCGGTGTGGTGTAGGTTACGCAGGCGACCAACTGCTGCACACCCCTACATCTCAGACATGCATCACTCCGTAAGTGTGGATGTATAATGTGAGATCTGAAGAATTTCACGAAGCAATAGGTATATATTAAAAAATAAATAAAAAATAAGTGGGTCCTACTTCATTCCAGACATTGCCGCGAGGTTCGAAAGTAAACATGAGCTACCACGGTACTACCACGGTAATGGTACTCTAAGGACGTTCTTGGGCATTTGCTGCACAAAGGGACGTATCTGTGCGCGCCCTAGGTGAACAGGCCACCAGCCACAGGTTCTTTTCGCAATCAGTACTCAAACCCATACTCTGAAAAAAAAATACATTAGCTGTATTAGCTAAAAGTTAGCTGTAGGCGACCAGCCAACGGGAGCTGAGTAAAAGGAGCTAATAGTTTGTTGGCACAGCTAATTGTGAGCTGGTACAGCTAATGCGTCAGCTGATACAGCTGCAGTGCCGAATCCACCTCGACTGGACTAGTCATGGACGGTCGGCGTGCAGCTGACACGTTTTCTACCTCAGACAGTAATTAGTTGTGCCAACTAATTGTTAGCTTCCTTAGCTTAACTTGTTGGCTGTCCGTCTCGCAGTTAACTATTAGCTAATCCAGCTAATGTCTATTTTTTTGTGCATGGCCAGAAACCACAAATATCTCAAAAGAACTTAATTTCAACTTTTAGGACACTTATATTCCTAGACGCGGCATTAAATCTTCAGTGCCTAGTGGGTTGACTGATGGCAGGTCAAAACATTCGGGCGGGTCTGTGAATAGAATAACAGATTGAGAGAAAATGGAGCGATAAAATTGAGAGCAGAAGGTGCGGCAGCAAGGAGGGAATGAGGGAGGAACAGACAGAGATGAAGCAAACGGTATCGACCCGACTGGGCACCCCAGAGCAAAAGAGACGGATAATGTGACGTCACAGGCCTGCATAGGTGACGTCACCAGCGGCCTGACCCACTTCCAGTGAGCCTGCACCCCACCGCCACTGGGTAATCATGCCGCCAGTCGAGCGGGGTGCATAGGCATGGCATAGGCAAGACATAGGCACGACACAGGCGCGGTATAGGCATTGCATAGACACGGCATAGGCATGGCATAGACACGGATAGGCATGGCATAGACACGGTATAGGCATGGCATAGGCACGGCATACAGTCATAGGCTGCCTCTAAGACCCAACCGTGGATCCCCGCGGATCAAATGGCCGGTCATAAGATGTGTGCAGCTTATTCATCCGATCAAAGGAGGGTACAAAAAAACATATTTTTTTAAAAATCCTATGAAACGACATTAAATCATTACATAACTCATTGTATATTGTTTGCCGTGTTCCGCCATATTGTAATGTTGTTTCGCATTGTTCTGCCTTGTTCAGCGTTGTTCCTTCTTGTTCCGATATTCTAATCTTATTCTAATCGAGCGTTTTCTTGAGGATTCAATAAGTGAATACATAACAACTTGTGTCATCTACCTCACATTTCCTGTCTTTTTTTTTTTTAAACTGGAAACTGCCTATTTTCTAGGTGGCGGCCACCCCGAGGTGACAAAATCCGTGATGACATTATAAAATATTAAAAGAGGTAATATAATGTTGTGTATTACTATACGAGTCCCCTCGGATGGAAGGGTCCTGCGAGTCTTGCTGATCCTGCGGGTCCTGCACTCGGTGCCGGGGTGGGCCCACCCGACGGCTCGGCGGAATCGATAGCGGGCAGGAGCCGCCAGGCCCTGCAGGGGTGGCTGTGCGCCGCTGCCGCACGCCGCCAGCCGAGGCCAGCGAGGCCTGCCTGCTCCGCCCGCCTAGGCACGACCGGTTCAATGAGCGCTGCGAGTCATGAATGAGGATTCATGGGGCCCCTGCCATTCAGGAGACCGCCGTTCGCAGGGCGTGCAGGATGTGCTCCAGGGTGCAGGATGAGGACGTGCAGGATGTGCTCTAGGGTGCGGTATAGGGACATGCAGGATGTGCTCAGGGGTGCAGCATGAGGGTTGTGCGGGATGTGCTCAGGGGTGCAGCATGAGGGTTGTGCGGGATGTGCTCTAGGGTGCAGGATGAGGTCGTGCAGGATGTGCTCTAGGGTGCAGGATTGGGACGCGCAAGATGTGCTCAGGGGTGCAGCATGAGGGTTGTGCGGGATGTGCTCAGGGGTGCAGCATGAGGGTTGTGCGGGATGTGCTTAGGGGTGCAGCATGAGGGTTGTGCGGGATGTGCTCAGGAGTGCAGGATGAGGTCGTGCAGGATGTGCTCTAGGGTGCAGGATTGGGACGCGCAGGATGTGCTCAGGAGTGCAGCATGAGGGTTGTGCGGGATGTGTTTAGAGGATTCGGAGGGCGGCGGGTATAAGTCAGGTTCCGGGGAGCCCCACCTTGTTGGAAGAGATGATCACGAATGCAGATTTGTGCTGGGCTGGCCTCCGCCTGGCTTCGCCCGCTGTGCCTGTGCCGCCGGAGGTTTGCGGTGCTCCCGCTGGGACAGGTGCACGCACGTGCAGGGCGTTACATCCCGCTTGGAGCGCAATCAGCTCGCCATAAGTTGCCTCGACCAGCTCTTTGTTTCTTTGTTTTCGGCCATCAAATTAAAACGAACCCGTGTTTGATCGAAACGAACTTTCAAGAGCTATGTCTGCATTGTTTATCATATGTCCTGCCCCTGCCCCTTCCCAAAGTAACGGCTATGGGGTGCCTACAGCAGCCTACAGCAGCCTACAGAAATCGCCCATCACAGCTCGTTCCAGGGTGGGGCCTGTGGCTCATGAATGGTTGGGGGACGGTGCAGAGAGAGAAAGAGAGCGACAGTGAGCGAGAGTGAGACAGAAGCGCCCGAAACTAGGTCAGCAACAACATCCCAAGGACAACTAAATGCCGCGTGACGTCATACGCGGGCGGACCAATCAGAAACGAGGTCGAGAGCATGAATGGCGAGGTTCGGAATATGGGTCAGCCACGTGTTGGGGGTGGCTGGTGGCTCGGCGTGGCGGTGCGGGGAGGCTGGCCGGGGGAGGGGAGGGGGTGGCGGGTGGAGGCGCGGTGTTGGTGTTGACCTAGGCGGGCTTGCCCCTCCCTCCGCCATCCCGAGCCAGGCTGGCAGGCAGCATGGCAGGCAAGCACTCTGTGTCCTTCGGAGCGTCCTTCGGGACGGACGTCGCTGCGTCCTCCAAGGCCTCCGCGTGGTCCTTCCCTCCCCGCGTGGCGCGTGGCGTGGCGTGGCTGGTGGCGGGCCAGGGGTTACACGAAGCCCGCGCAGCGCCCAGCCCGCCCAGCCCGCCCAGCCTGCGTCAGCCTCCGCGCCGTGGACTCGTCCTCGTCCTTCCAGCGCGGCCGCACGCGGCACGCAGCGGCCTGGGCTGGCCTCGGCTGGGCTGGGCTGCTGGACCACGCACGCTTAAATCTGGTCCACGATCTTGGGAAGAAAACGCTTCCCAAACCATAGGTGTTTCGGAATTTTAAATATTATTACTATCGTTGCAACTTTTTTCGATTTTGACGAAATTTCGGTCTGATTGCGATCAGGATTTCCGGGTATTCTTGTGTGCTGACGAGCACTGGCGCTGCTTCTTCGCCATTTCAAGAATCGCGCGACTTAAGCGTGAGTGTCAGCGTGAGTGTCGGCGAGAGTGCCAGCGTGAGTGATGAGTGTTTGTGATCTGCGTGGGAACCCCCGGCCGCCAGGTACCGTAACTGTTGTGTCATTATTGTTTGGTTTTCTCAAAAGAGTCAGTAATATTACGGTTTGTTGGCCGTTCACCCGTACGTTAAGAACGGAATTTGCGGTATAGACGCGGCCGAAATTCAACACGTACCCATACTCTCTTTTGAAATCGAATTAACAATTTAGTGTGGTATAATCATTTGCTAAGAGTGCCATGGAAAAGTTTCAATCGTGTTTGGGGATGGTACATAACGCATTCAATGATTAAAAGAATCTTTGTGATGTGGGGGCTGTCGAGATTTATGAAGCTATTGTCGACTAAGCCCCTGTAAGCAAAACGGTTTGATTGGACACAGGTCACAAGGGTCATTGTCAGATAAAGAATAAATCAGTGATTCCAAACTCGTGTGTCAACCTCTAGTTGAAATGGTGGTAATTACCTTAATTTCAAATCGACTGTTTTCAAGTCACGTTCTGAAACGGTTTGAGCTTTAGAAGTCGTGGGTTCAAACACCAGGTGGGTCCGGGCTCTATCTACTCTGTCACATCACATCCTTCCCCACCGTTGTCGGCCAGTGACTCAATGAAAACGCTGGTGTAGGGGTATAGGGGTGGGTGTGGCTAAGGTATACGGCCATTAGAGGGGCGGAAACAAACCGGGAGAAGTGTGTGTCAGCGATACGGACAGCTGCGGGGGTTGTAACAAACGCAGCCTCATGGCGCAGCAGGCGCATTCGTACGCGCACGGCCCATTAGCAGACGTACTATTCAGCTGCAATCCTCTTTCAGAGGGCGCAAGGAATAATGCGAGATAAGTGTAGTGATATGGTTCGGGTATGATGTGCCCGCCCGTCCTCGCTGGCCCCCGTGCCGTCGTGGACTCGACCCGCCATGGCCACGCCGAGGGCAGCCGAGGGCAGCCGAGGGCAGCCGAGGGCAGCCGAGGGCAGCCGAGGGCAGCCGAGGGCAGCCGAGGGCAGCCGAGGGCAGCCGAGGGCAGCCGAGGGCAGCCGAGGGCAGCCGAGGGCAGCCGAGGGCAGCCGAGGGCAGCCGAGGGCAGCCGAGGGCAGCCGAGGGCAGCCGAGGGCAGCCGAGGGCAGCCGAGGGCAGCCGAGGGCAGCCGAGGGCAGCCCGCGCGCTCGGCGCTCGTCCGCCCCGCCACCCCCTGCTGCAACCACCTGCTGCTGCAGTACGTGGGCCTGGGGTTGGGGAGGGGAGCGGGATGGACTCAGGGCCCACGCGCATCTGGCGGCACCTGGCGGTGGTGGCGGGCGGCTCCTGGCTAGCGCTGGCGCTACCCCAGATCTGGCTCGGCTCGGCCCCGCGGCGAGCAGCGAGGGGTACGGACGGCCCAGCACCTGTCCGCCGGGGCCTTACGCAGGGGGATACTCGGTGCTCCAGACTGCAGTGGTAGCAGTGGTAGTGATACCGCCCCCACAGCCCAGTCCACAGCCTGCAGCGACAGCTAGCCTCTGCCGTGCCCTGCCCCCTGCCGGCACTTCCACCATGCGTGCTCATCCTCTCCGGAGGGTAAAGCCGTCATGAGCAGAAGGGAGAGGGAAAGAATGTCATCTCTCGGAGGGGGAAACTGGCTGCGGTCTGATTATAGCGCCGATGGATGATTATGCGGCCAGTAATGAACCAAAATTTCTTACTTTCTGCAAATAAGTCGCAGCAATCGACACAATCGGTGTGTATACGTTAGAGCAGAGCTGTGGACGCCTCGTACCACAGCTGGTACTGTCCATGGTAGAGAGTGGAATCTGGGTGTTGGACACTTCTATGTGGGCCTCATAATATCATTATTTACATTCCATATTTATCTATATATATTTCTATGCTATCCATAAATGAATCATATATTATGAATGTTTGTCTTCCGTTCCTCCCTGTTTCGCCCGTGCATCGTGTGCCCAGCAGCGTCCGAGGGTAAAACCATAACGTTGGATTGAAACTGGTGCGAAGCCGAGCCTGCCGGCCGCAGGTTGGCATCATGGCGCGTTAACCACCATTTCGTCGGGTGGTTAGCGGAGGGGCCGACTCCAGCCTCCACACGCCTCGCCACTCGTGTCCGCCCGGAAACAGGATACCGGGCTGTGCAGTGCGGTGCATGTCCCCCGCCTGCAGGGCAAGGGACAAGGGGAGGAAAGAGGCAAGGCGGATCCAGCGGCTTTCCGGGGCGCTTCCCTGGCTTCGAGAAGGGCATGGGGATACGCGCCTCACCTCGACGCAGCTTGTTGGCGCGTTAGTCTCAGCGGCACCGCGCCCGCCCATCAATGATATCATATTGGTCGCGGTCTCTAAGGCGTCGTCCATTAAAGTGCGTCCGAAATTCCTCTCGCCTTAACTACAATTGGCGGCGCGACGCCAAACGCCTGCGAATGCTAGGGTAGGCCAGCCCGCACGACACGCCTGCATGTAGAAGACGTGGTTGCCTACCCAGCAGGCGCTAGAACTGCCCGGACCGGACAGATTAGGTTTGCTCTTGCCACATTATTGTGGACGTATGGTAATATTGTAGGGAATTCGGACTTTGTTCTTCGGAACCATCGTCCAATGGCAGTGCGCTGATTCGTGTGGAAAGGGAGTTAGCTCTTATCCCGGCCTCCTATAACTAGATTTGTCCCCTTGTGCCCCTTTCCCCGGCGCACACCGCAGAGCGTGCCACATATCCCCCGCTGCCCCCCGCTGCCCCCGCTGCCCCCGCTGACCCCCGCCCCAAGCGGGGACCCCTCGGTTCTCTCGGCCCACAAGAAGCCATACGGGCCCACACTGCTCGCGGCAGCGCTCGCGCGACGCTCGCGGGTGCAGCAGGGGGGCAGGCCGGGGGGGGGGGGGGGGGGGGGGGGGGGGAAGGGGCGGATGTCAGCCGGATGTCACCTGCCGTGCCGCTGCGGCGCTGCCGGCCGCCAGTGGAACCGGGGTAACCTAAGGGTTCCATGAGGGTTCCCTAAGGGTTCCTAGTGGATTCCCTAAATGCTCCCTAACGGTTCCATGTGGGCAACACCGCACCCTCATCTACCTCATAAACGACTGGTTTTAGATGGGGGTGTAAGCGAGCCGATTTGAGTGCAATGTCTGAGCTTTCCTTTGATATGCTTATTTTTTCAATCCGAAAATTCTAGACCGTTCTAGAGCGTTCAATACCAGCCCGACTGGCCCAGAGCCGGGCTTCACCCGGTCGCAGCTCATGAACGGTTCGTTTTAGATAGGGGGTGTAAGCGAGCCGATTATAGTACAACTTCTAGGCTTTCAAATGGTCTGCGTATCGCGCCGATCGGACAATTCTCCAGTGAGCTAGAGCGTTCAACGTGCGGAAGCTCGGCTGGCGTTCGACGTTCCTCCCGTGCGCCAGGCGGCCGGTGCGCTGCGTGCAGGCTCAGGCTTGTTTGTGCTGACGTCCCCTCACCCCACCCTACCCCACCCCTGCCCCCGCTCCCTGAGGTCCAGTATGGCCGACCGGCGCAGGGTTGGCGCATCTCTGCCGTAGGCTATACAGGACTCTACGCGCGAGCCGTTAAGGGTTCCTTGAGCACCCAGGAAAGTGTGTTCTTGATCCCGGGTTTAGGTAAGAGCATTAGCATTGGGCATGGTAAAATGCACATTTGACTGGATTAAATGCAAATGCTCTCGCCGAAAACCGTGGTCAAGAACACATTTTTCTGGGTGAGTGTTTCCTGAAGGTTCCCTGAGGGTTTGGGGTTCCTGGGGGCCCCACGGGACTCGGGTAGCCTCTATCACGGCATGTTGTTCGGAGGGCTGATAAGTACGAAAAAGAGAGGAGAATAACACACCGGTAGCAGTCCAAGAGCCAGAACAAAATCGGGTGTCAAAAGTGCTATCGACTACGCTTGGTGCGTAGCTCATCTTTAACAGCAAATGTGTTTAAACCCATGTGCAGCTCACGGACTAAATTATCTCTTTAGACTCCGAATGTGTTGAAATTGTGCCCGGGCCGAGGTGGGTGATGTCCGGGTCGCACCCAGAAAAACGTATTCTTCATCCCAGTTTTTGGCAAGAGCATTTGCATTGGATATGCGGCAAAATGCAGTTGGATCCAAACACATTTTACTGGATTCAATGCAAATGCTCTTGACGAAAACTGTGATCAAGATCACATTTTTGTGGGTGCGGGTTGGTCTGGCCCGGCAGGCCCGTGAGGGCGAGGCCACCAAACACCATACAAGTGACTTAAGCCCTTCCGAGCCGCATGGGGCTGACCGCGCCATGTCGCGCCACCAGCAGGAGCGGAACCAGGAGGAGGGGGGGGGGGAGTGCTGACTCGGCAGAGAAGCTCGCCATATGTCCGACTGGGCTGCTCTTCGGAGTCATGAGCACTAAAATAATGCCTGGTTCATGTCACAAGCGCGCGAATGCATGCTTGAAAGCGCCTATACACTATTCCTAATGCAATCCAGCGACATGCCCTAGAACCGAGGGGCACAAGCTATCGTGAAAATTGTGTACGCTCTGTGCCTCGGGAGAAGTCTCGGGGGAAGACTCGGGAGACGTATGGAAGCTTGACGTTCGACGGGTTCGAAGCTTCTGTTTTCCTCCCTCTGAATCTGACCTTCGGACATGCCGCTACTCGGTGCGTAGGTGCGTGGCGAGTAGCGACTGCACAAGAGACTGTTCCGTTAGGTGTACAGTGACTTTACTGTGTGATGTTCCCCTCGTGCAAAAGGTACATTTTTGGGTATATTTTAAAGTCTTCCAGGAGGATGTGCGTTGGGAACTGCCTGTGGGAATCGAACCCACCAGGCCTGGAGTCGGACGTCTCCGGCCCTACAGTTTGCTCCTAGCACTGCCCCCTTCGGCCGGATAAAAAGAGTCCGTGAACGTGGCGTGGTGTGTGAACGTTCCCTAAAGGGCGTTGGGCGAGTCATTCTCCGGTCACGCCCAGTCATTTGTACAAAATTTTCAGGACTGATGTGCCCCTTGGCATTGGTTCCGGACAGAGATGCAGACGGACTCTTTCTCTCTCACGCACTGGGTGTCCGTGCCAATACGACTGGGTTGCCCATCCATCGGTTCCTTGCGGACGCTGAGAACCCAGCGCATGTTATAAAGCCCGTAAGGCGGTGATAGGCAAACCCGCTCTACTGCGCTGTGTTGGCCTAGACACCCGGTTACAAGTGCATAAGAAAAAGAGGGGATAAAAAAGGGGGCGGGGCGGGGCGGTCAGACGGGGAGGGGAGGGGTGGCCGGTGCGGCTGGCCGGGGCGCCGGTGTGGAGGGGGGCGGCGGGGCAGTGCCGGGCAGCAGCGGCCGGGTCTACGACTAAAGCCTCGCCGATACCATTATTTAGTTTTGAGGAGGCGCGGACGGTGCACAGTCCTGTCCGGAGCGGCACTCGGGGGACACCGACGGGGACACCGACGGGGACAGCGCCGGCCAGGACACCGCCCGGCCTCTCAGCTGACGGGGGCCGCCCGGCCGCCGGTACGCACCGGGACCACCGCACCCCCGACAGACACACGGCCGGGAGCGACGCCTCGGGCTCAGGGTATGCAGGCCTAGGTAGGTGTGCAGCCGAGATGGAATCGCCCTCGTCAGAGCCCGGCACTTGAATCCGAACACCTCGAACCGGGACTTGATTCGTTGGAGAAGCGAGTCCAGTCCCGGGATGCCTTGGCCCGGGTTCAACGCCGGCCTTCGATGGTGCGGTTTTCTTCCCTGCGTTACATTGTGTCGGCCGTACTCACTGTGTTCGCGCAGTGCCTTTGAGAGTTCCTTGAATCATGTAGGTGTTAGTTGTGTAGACTGTAGACTACAGCAGAGTTCGCAATCGCGATTCCTCATAGCTTTGCCATCCTGTTTGGGCCGGGGGCCGGGCCTCGGCCGTCTCCGAGGCAGCCTGTTGATGCAGCCTGGGGATGCACATGTGCTGTGGCGGGCCGTCGTGAACTGTGCCGGCGGCCACGTGCCCGGCGGTGAATGGTGACGTCCTCGGCAGCGGCCCACGGCTGCCGGGGGCGGCCTGCATTTTGCATTGGGCACCGCGGCTCGGACTGGACGCCTCCAGTGAGCGAGTCGATGACGGGGCGAGAGAGGACGGGGCTGTGCCGTGCTGGCCTGTGCTGTGCTGGGGTATCCACACTGTTCTGCTTCCTACTGTTCCTCGTTGCCTGAGGGTCAACTGCCCTGCTCGCTCTCCCACGGCCTGAGCGCTCATGGCGCCTGACGGGTAGGCAACCCCGACTCCCGCACGCACGCGCGCCGTGAGGGCTAGCCTACCCTGGCGCTCGCAGGCGCTCGACGTCGTACAGCGAGATCAAAAAAAAAAAGAAGCACGGATGTCCCGAAAAATGATTCTTGCCGTGGCTCCTACTCCCCGCTACCCGCCGAGTACTCTCTTGGTTCGGGGGTCGGATGCGGCAGGCCGGCAGGCGCACCTCTCGCATTACTGCGCGGCGTGGTGGTGCCGTTACTCTACTCAGAAACGACCTGTGCCGGACAAGAAAATGAGACCTTAGCCTTGACGACTCGTGGCTCCGCGCGGCTCCGTGTGACTGCTGGCCTGTGGCCTCGTGGCCTCGCTGTCCTGCTGCCGGTGCTGACGGGGCCCTGCTGCTGCTGCTGCTGCTACTGCCCCCGAGAAGTCCACGAGCTTTCCCACTCGCAGCGCCTGACGGCGGCTCGGGCGGGACGGGATGCAGGCGCAGGCCGCGTGCGGCAGCGGCAGCAGCGGCAGCAGCGGCAGCAGCACGGCACAGCCTTTTCTGCCAGCTCTAGGGATTCCAGTAAGGCGATCGCCTCGCCCTGCGCACGCCGTGCTCCGCGCTCCACCCGCACGCTCCACGGTCCACGGCCGTCACCACCAGGTAGGGGCCGTCCAGGAACCACGAGACGTCTCTCACGGTGGACAAGTCTTTGCTCTGCCTTCCAGGTCCAATACTAAGCAATCAGCCAAGGAGATAGTCTTACGTAATTTATGGATGAGCCCTGATATGTGGTTTTTATCTGTATTCCGTCACCCCCTCCTCTTCCTGTGCACTGGAGCGACCTCAAATTGACCGGCAGACTGTTAGAATCAGCTGGGGGCTGAGCTCGGGTTACCGGACACCACCGGCCCCTGTGCACCGTGCACCACCGGTACGGGGCGGCGGGGGCGGCAGGGCTGGCGGGGGCACGTGGTGGCCAGGATGTACCTAACCCGACCCGCCGCCCGCCGCCCCCACCTCACCGAAGATGAAACATGAATGGAGGACACCCACTTTGCTTTCGATCGATGAGGTCTGCCTGACAGGCGCTGCCTCCGCCTCCGCCAGGAAAGGATGACAAGTCGCGGCCAGGCGAGGCTCAAGGCCCACGACGGAGACCGACTCTGTGGCGGCAGGTAGGAAAATCACACTCGATGTGCCGGTATTTGAACCCGGGCACTCCGGGGCACTTGGGATTCCTATGCCGGCCCTGGGGGGGGGGGGGGGCGTGACTGGCGGTTGGTTCAAACTGAGCTCGGTCAGCCATGCTTGGCCTTGCCGCTGCTGCCGCCATCAGTCGTCATTGGCACTCGGATCGATCTAACTTGAGTGGAACAGGCCACGGCACGGCAGCGGCCGGGCCGGGCCCAGGCCGCGGGCGGGTGACACCGGTGAAGACTTGAATGTTAGATTACCAGGATCGAAATATCATCCGGCACAGGCCCGACTCGACCCGGCGTCCCGGCTGTACGGAGGGGAGGGGATGGGAGGGGATGCGGGGCTTCCCTCGACACCTGCCGTCCCGTCCCGTCTTGTGCCGGTCGCTGGCCGCCCCTTTCCGCCACACGGTGAGGACGGGGCCGGACCGGGCCGGAGTGTGAGTGTACATATCTGTCGCCGCCGCGTAACATGTGATCTGTGAGCTGTGAGTGATGCGTCCAGTCCCGCCCGGCTCACCGGCGCTGTCTGTGTCTCTGCATGGTTCTTCAGCTCTCGCAGCAGTGGCGGCGGCGGCGGCAGCGGCAGCACGGCGTCAGGATGGTGCCAGAGGTCGAGGCACCCCGACCCGAACTGTGTCGACCCATCAGCCACTCTGCGCCGACCGGGGCCGAATCAAGGAGGTAAGGGACATCGCACCCACATCCTCCTAGAGGCACAGCCATGCTCCCCCGAATTGTTGTGAATGTGCAGCGTTTGGCGTGGCCCATGGCGGTGCCTACAGCAGTGCGCCGCGTGGCGTCATGTCGCATAGCGTCACACATCGCATCTGGTTGTCCGGCTTCCACACGGGGGGATTAACTTGGAAGGCTTCGCCCCCCCCCCCCTCCTTCCCATCCCCACCTCCTCCCTTGTTTCTGAGCCAATACCATCCCAACGGGGGGGAGCCGTAAGGAGCGGTCCGCGGCGACGCGAGTGGGGCCGCCTGAAAGTAGGCAAGCCCGCGACGCAGCGCTGCGTTCACCGAATAGAGAGAAGCCTACCTCCCAGGCTGAGGCCGGACGCCGCGTTCGAGACGCCTGGCCTCTTACTCTTTTGCTCACAGCACAGCGGAGCGTGACGAGTGCTCCAATTTGTGACCAAATTGAGATGGGCCGATAGGGGAGGCCTCAAGCAGTACCACTGAAGCAGCCTCAGTTGCTCAGTAGGGACCTGGGATCCCTAGGTTGGCTGTGGCTGGAGGTGTAGTTTGAGGTGCCCACCCGCGCGGCGTTAGGTTTTCCGGGGTCATTTTTCTCTTGACACCATTTTCACGACAGGACGGTGTTCAGGGGTTGTCCAAACACACTGCCATCGACAAAACTTGTTACATTAAAAGTCTTTCAATCCTCTCCTTCCTGCGCTCCTTTACCCTTTACTTTCGTCGCCCGTAGCCCCGACGTGACACCAGCGTGACTCCGCCGTCTACCTGGAGGGTAGAGTGACTGAGGTAGCGGCCCGCGGGATGTCTCCAACGCCAGGCCGTGCCGTGCCCGTGCCACCGGCAGCCGCCAGCCATAGGCCAGGTCATGTGTAAGTGCTCGCAGTCCTTCTGCTCATCTCTTAATCTGTTCATGGTTTATTCTAGGTCTACAGGACAGATCAGCGGCGACTCTACCGTCTTCGTCTCGCTTCACATTAATTTGAGCCCAATTGCAGCTGCTGGACACTGCACAAGATTAGACTTTGTAAAACTCTTGTGCGTGTGACAGCGGCTATTGTTGGAGCTTAGAAAGCCTCATTTCCATCAAACTCACCTCATCCTGGCTGGGAGGAACTACTCATCGCTTGTTTAAGTACGTTTGATAAATGGTCTGCAATCTTGCAGTGTGCATGGCAAAAAGATTTTGTGAGCATCTTAGTATTGTGTGATGTTTGAGGAGATGTACGATCTACAATGACAACTCTGGTGTTAAAATCAATAAAATTTTATTATTGAAATAAAAATATATTTGATGCAAAAAATACAAATTTACAGCATACCAAATTATTTAACTATTGTCAACAACTTTCAAATTTTTACTGCTATCACTTTCACTGTTCATAGTTACCTTTATGTATGACAAACAGTGCTGCGCAAAGTACATAAATGTTACTTTGTTTTCTGCCTTACATTTCAGCACACATTGCCAGGGCAAAATAGCAGGAGATATGTTGAGTAGTCTTATCGTAACATGTCAACACACGTGCATTGCCTGGTATTCAGTCTATAAGCTTCTCCTTTACTAACAGTAAAACTGTACAATCAAATATTGCAGCCCATCAACTAGTCTAATATAGTTAGAGCAAGTTGTGTACTTCACTAAATGTACAATTTACACTCAAGTCAAGGCCAAAGAACATTATTTTCTGACCCTGAAATAAGATAATCACATTCACTGACTTGTGTGCAAACAGTTAGGCCTAATACTTTTATATGTCACAGTCTGATACACAAAACCACTTGGTGAAAGTGTAAATAAACAAGTATACCTTGTTGATTCAGAAAACAAAAATCGCACAGCTACACAATGTTAACTCCAGTTTACCTTAACACATATAAAAGAACAGAGCAAAGAACATTATGTTAATATGCCTTGCCTTAATTCAAAAGACACCTGAAATTTTGAAACATTTTTTCCAAAACTAAATAAGTATTACAGTATTTGAACTATTTTCAAACAGAAAATCATCTAAAAGAAATTTTAACATACTGGTAATAGACTCAAAATATATAGAACGAGATGGAGTAACAAATGAGAAGATCCATTTCTCACTGTTACAAGGCACATGACACAGACCTGATAATATAGGATCAGGTTAACTTCAAAATCTGAAATTTCAGGAAACTTAACACCT
Organism: Odontothrips loti; assembly: GCA_038380765.1. Classification (NCBI taxonomy): domain Eukaryota; kingdom Metazoa; phylum Arthropoda; class Insecta; order Thysanoptera; family Thripidae; genus Odontothrips; species Odontothrips loti. The sequence continues at coordinate 14,244,591 of CM076244.1, read as the reverse complement.
GTGACCAGCACAGAATAAATTACATTACACTAAAATGCAATGTATAAGATGGTTCCACATATATGACATGAGCATAACAGTCAAAATAACTTTTTTTTTAAAAGGTTATGAAATGAAAATATTTAAATGTATGAATCAACATGAATCATAGAAAAATGCAGTTTCAACCTTCAACAACAAATTTTAGTGTTAAAAATCTTTCTGCAATAAAGAAAACACTGCACAGAGGCTTGATGAAGTGAGTATTATAACATTGGCAAGATTCTTTCAACACATAAAATAAAATTAAAGGTAATATGTGTATTTAACAGTACAGGGTTAATCCACTTTTAAAGCAATGTACAACACCGAGATATACCACTGAGATAATGGAAAGTATGGTAAAACAGAAAGCTAAGCAAGATATCATCCCTTCAAGAATTCAAATAAAGCTTTCAACAGCAAACCTTTCTACACTTCAAAGCCTAACTATACAAAGAAAAAGGCACTGGTCAATGCAGTCAGAATTGTTTTGAACTCAGAATTTTTTTATCTCTAATCTGAGCTATCAAATCTTAAAAAACAATCAACATGGATGCTAAATAAGTACTCCCAAGTATAAAATTAAAAATTATAAAAGAAAAATACATTTATAACACTATCTACATTTACACCCGTCATTTCTCTGAGACGCAATTGGCAGTTACTTGGGTGCAAGGAATCATGTTACATAATTTACAAAACAACACAATACAACCAAGATTATACATATCATACAAATAAGAAGGGGGAAAAACAACAGGAACAATAATATACAAGCAAGAAATATTTTACATAAATACATTTCATTTGTTCTATCTACATGACTCATTACAAACCTTCCTTTTAACGCCACAACACCCGCAAAGTTAGACAAATTTAACTGAAGAGTCCCCAATTTCTTCACAAGTCCAGCCATTAGCTACAATGATAAGAGAAGGGTCACAATACAACAGGTGAAAATATCAGTACAAGATTTCAGAACATCACATCCTTGAGCTGTCGAAGAGTGATGGAATCCCTTCTCCTTCCAGATATTATGGCAAACTTAAGACTTACAAATAGCACAAATTTAGGAGACTCCAGCACAGGGGAAGAAAATGCATGGTTCCACTCTTGATATTTTAATCAAGGTATGTGCAGTTGTGAGAGTAGCAAAATAAATATTCCAATACCTACAAATTTATGTAGGTAAAAAAAAAAAGACAACAAGACGATTAATTTTCTTCCCCTGAGCTTGAACTTCGCCTCGCGTCGCCTCGCCTCGCCGCGGGTACCAGGTACCGACCCCTGACTGTTGTCTTGTCTCGTCTCGTCTCGTCAGGTAGGGTCGAACTTGTCCTGGTCATCCCATCAGTACCGGCGGCGGTGGATGGCCTTGTCGCACGAGTGCTCCGACCAGGCCGACGACGCCGAGACGCGACCGCTGGGTGTTGGGCGTCCGTATTGTCAGCAATCGCACGGGTGCCTGCCGTTGGGCGACGGCGGCGGCGGCAGGGGGTTGAAGTACGTCGACGACCTGGAGGACGGCGACGGCGGGCACGACGGCGCGGGCGTCGGCGGCGGGGGGAAGGGGTCGCTGTCATAGCGATAGTCGGACTCGTCGCAGACGTCGGTGGAGCAGGGCGTCGGCGGCGGCGGCTGGTTCATGGCGCGGTAGTGGCGGTAGGGCCGGTACATCCGGGACCCAGAACCCGAGTCGGTGCACGCCTGGCTGCGGCCGCCGCCGCCCATGCCCATCCGCGTCGAGTCGGACGTGGTGGCCGGGCTGGGCGGAGGGTTCAGCGTCTCGCGTGGGTAGCACAGCAGCGACGAGGACGACAGCAGGGCCGCATGGTTCGCGCCACCTGGAGGAGGGGAAACGTGAGAGACAGCGTCAAACAAAACCATATTCAGGCAGGACGTCCTGTGCTCGGCCCCTACCCGGCCCTGGCCCCGGCACTCACCCGACGCCGACGAGCTGGAGGCCCCCGTGATGTGGCTGCGGTGGTAAGACGGCGACCCGCTGGTGGAGCCGCTGTTCATGGCTGACATACGGACGGCGTCGGCACGCAGCCCCACGCCGTGGCCGTGGCCCCCATGGCCGTGGCCGTGGCCGGACAGAGAGATGGAGCGCGTGCCGTTGGCCGCCCTGCCGCTGGCCACGCCCCGGCCCAGGGTGGCGGCCCCGGCACCAACCCCAACCCCTAGGCCCACCGCCGTGGGAGATAGCGGGTCGTGCGCAGGGTCCGTGGGGCCTTCATCGCCGTGGGGCACCGACTTCCTACACTTCCTCGCCCTGGACAACATCAAAAGCATACCGGTTATTCTACTTTAACTGTTAAGATTATGATTGATACATTCATTCATTCTTTCATTGATATTGAATGTCAGTGCCAATACTATTCAAAGTGAGGCACCTGGGAATTTTTCATGACACCAAGTAAAGGTGCCAGTGTCCAGGCTCAGAATTTTATCAAGTACTTAAAGAAAAAAAGTCTCTGCATAAATATTGGGTGCAAATGCACCATTCATTAGATGTACCACACGATACACTACATTTTAAGATTGTGACTTACCCAATCAATCCAAAGGCAGTTGCAAAAATTGTGGAAAGGCCCAAGAACCAGTACAAAAGGGTGTAGTAACTATTCGTATCTGCTGCAAAACTTGCAATCTCTCCCGGCTGGGTGTTGGATCCAATTTCATTGCTAGCAGTATCTTGGCAAGATAATTCATCACTTCCATCAATGCAGTCTTTGATGCCATTACAGAAGCGTTCTTTTTCTGGAAACAACATAAACTTGCATTTAGGACAGCACTTTACAAATTGTAAGATACTTTTTATTTTTACTTTTAAACAACATGAAAGCTTCTGCATGAACAGAGTCAACACCAAAGAAAATAAAGTAGTACCTATGCATCGAGTGGAACCGCTATGACAGGCCAAGAAGCCTGGCCCACATTGCGGGCAGTTGATTTCATCAGACCCATCAGGACAATCAGGCTGGCCATCACATCGCCATGAAGCCATCAAGCAATCCTTGTTGCCAGAAGCACAGGTGAAGTGGTTGGGACCGCATGAAACACAAGACCTGCCATCTTCTCCCAGCTGCATTCCAACGGGACATCCACAAACGTGGCCATTCTCACTTGGCATGCAGAGATGGCTGCACCCACCATGTCCTTGCACAGGACCACAGGGATGGAGAGAGATGAGCTGTAAAGACATGTTCAACATATAATTATTAATTTATTTGTATGTGTGTGAGTAGATAAATGAAATTTTAAAATGAATGAAAAATTAGTTACCTGAGGGGACGGCATTGAGACTGACACTAGGTCAGTGAGAGAAGGCAATTTGGGTGCCAGCACAGGACTAGCATTTTCTCCTGTTATTTTGTGCACACGACTGAGAGTTTGGTGATCATTATCAACATAGTAAAGGTAGTCTCCAAAGACAGCAAGGTGAGAGACATAGGTCAAGCCTTCAACAACTAATGTTTTCCTGGAACACAAAACATTGTACACTTTAGCTAACAACTCAACATATACCTGAGCATAAATGCCTAAGTGTTAAAGAACCATTAAATATAATTAATTCATGTTCCATGTATTATTGCTGAACTGTAATTACCTGTTACTACCATCAAATGCAGCACTTTCAATCAGCCTTGGTTGAGACCAGTACACTCTTTCACCTTTCTCACTTTGATCTGCAGTTAAAGCAGTCAAGTTCTCAATGCCATCTGCAATGACGGATTGATTTTGGCCATCAAAGCGAGCAGTCATAATCCGTGTAGATGATCCACCAACATCAGACCAAAACAACAAACTGTAGAGCAGAAATAGAAGTGTGTTAAAGCAACGAGCACATTTAATGCGCAAAACAAATTTGTTTTTGGCTTGGGGGTAAAATAACACACCTCCTAATAGGGTGGATTGTCAGAAGACGAGGTTTGAGCCCTTCTCCACGTACAACTACCCCCAAAGGATGGGTAGAGGAGCTGTCAAGTCTTGTTACATTGATTGCATCTGTGTCAGCACAGGTCCAGAATAACAAATGAGAAATGGGATCAAGAGCAAGGTCATAAGGGTACTGAGTTGGTCCATCTGCTCGCCCTGCAGCAACAACACTTGTGCCAGAGCCATTGTCACGTGATCTCCTAATAACTTTCTGCCGATTGTCAATCTAGATAGGCAGAAACAAAAACAAATGGGTGAAAACTTAAACTTCACAAATTTTAAGAACAACATTCATAACAAAAAGAACTGCATACCCAGTAAACAAGCTGTGTGAGAGGGTCAAATTCCACAGCTTTCACTTGCTTCACTCCTGGAATAGGCAGAATCACATCCGGACAATCTTCTCCACTAGGCAAGAGGCGAGTTATGGTATTTTTCTGACCAAATAATAGAAAAGATTCCGGAGCTAAAAAGAAAAAGAAAGTCTCTTAACCATGACTGATGATTTCGAAACACTTCAAAAGACTGAATCCCATGAATTGAACAAATCAAAGTCGGTAAAAACATGACAATTACCGCGACATGTTGTTCCATCATATGCCAGGGTGTAATGAGTTGGGCAGCCACAACGGTGAGTAAAAGTGTAGTGTCCTGTAGCTGATTCAGAGGGCATTGCATCAGCATCATTTCCTAGGGTTAGAATAGATGCAGGTAGAGCGAGGCAAAGGTGGGTGCAGTTGCCATTGTTGATGGCACATGCATTCCAGCCTGTTTGATGAGTGTGTTGGTAGACAACCATATCTGTGACATGGTCCAGGTGCTGGTAGATTGTGGTGCGGTTCTGACCAGTTGCCTTGTCAGCTCTTTCTATAATGCCAGAGTTCCAGTCCGTCCAGTAAATATAGTCCTACAAAATAATTATATAAGAAAACAGTTCCAGAAGGGGAGCAAAGCTTAAGGGGAAAATAAAACTCCAAATTTTAGGGGTATTATACCTGATACTGGGTTATAGCATAGGGTCTTCCAGTGTCTCTCGAAACAAGAACCCTCCGATTCTTCCCATCCAAATCTGAACTCTCAATGGCAGCTTGGGCACCATGAAGTTCTGTCCAGTAAATTCTTCGTCCTGTGAGATCAATAGTCAAACCGCTAGCTCGGCCTAAGCGTCCAATCAAAGTAGTGTGTAGAGATCCATCAAGAGCAGCTTGTTCCAAAGATCCAGCTCCTCCCCATTCAGTCCAATACATGTACCTAGAACAATAATATAAAAATTGATAAGTGCTAAATTTTACAAGCTCTAAAAACCAATTAAACATCAATTGGTACTCACCCTTCTTGAGGATCAAGTGCAAGACTGCGAGGCTCCTCGATGCCCTGCCAAATCAATACCTTACGAGAACTTCCATTCAATCGTGCCACTTCAATTCTCTTACTACCAGTATCTGCCCAATAAAGATTGTGGGCAATCCAATCAACAACCATTCCTTGGGAACCAAATTTTAAATTAGAGTGAGATACTATAAATAACAAATCTTTTATAAAACAAGGAAATACCAACACTTACCCTCCGGAGAATCAAGTCCAATTTCAATTATGTGCTCTACCTCAGAGCCATTCAGAAAGGCACGTGAGATTGACTTCAATTTTACATCAGTCCAATACAAGTAGTTATCATGCAAGTTGTAATCAAGGGCACTGACGTCTTTTATTCCACTTATGGGTATGACAGAGCTGCTGTTAGCATTTTCTATACTGATGTGACCAATATTTTCTTTGCGAGCAAATAATATGAATGCTTCTGGTACTACACAAGTGCGACCATCAGAGGACAATTCATGATCTGTAAGTGGGAGAAATAATTGATGTAAGATTGAGACTATGGTATAAAAAAATTATAAGAAGTTCAAAGAGAAAATACTGACCAATCTGGCATGTGCAGACAAAATCATTGTTGGGTCTGTTAAGGCAAAGCTGACTGCAACCACCATTTCCACGACTGCAAGGACTTAAAGGGATTGGATCACCAATATGAACAGCTTTTAAACCCATAACATTCTCCATCTGGTCTGCCACTGTTTGTCTTCCTCCTGCATTCTGCCGGCTGAATCGATTCACGCGATCTACAGTCCTCCTTTGCCAGTCCGTCCAGTACAAATATTCACCTAGAAGACTTAATCCAAATGCATGGGGGAGCTTCTCACTGACTACTGCAGTCCTGTCCTTGCCATCAAGAGTCACAACCTTAAAAACCAAAAATTAAAATTTAGAAACAACTTGATACTTTCAGGCAAACACAGTACAGAAGGCATGTAATAGGCACAGCTACAAAAAAACACACCTCAATTTTATCAGTCTTTGCATCACACCAGTAGAGTAGGCCTTTCTCCAGATCAAGGGCAAGTCCATTAGGCCACCCAATACCTTCTGTTACAATGACTTCTCGCTGGGTTCCATCCATAGCTGCCTTCTCTATCTTGGGTCTTTTCTCAGACCAGTCAGACCAAAACATTATCCCCTTTTCTGGAGCAACTACTATAGCACGAGGTTCATCCAAATCCTTGTTGATGAGTACGGTACGGAAGGAGCCATCTAATCTTGCAACTTCAATACGGTCAGTGCCAGTGTCTGTCCAGTAAATATTTCTACCAACAACATCCACAGCAACACCATCAGGATGCTCAATCTCAGATATAATGATGTCCTGCTGACCTGACCCATCAAGTCTTGCTCTTCGTATACCTCTAGCTTCATCATCAGTCCAATACAAAAACTTTTCAACTGGGTCAAAATCGATAGCAATGGCATGTTTCAAACCCACTAAAGGAAGAATTTTACTTGGATAATCACGGGTATCTAAAGAAATGCGGGCTATGTCAGTACGTTGAACCAGAAGCAGAAATTCCAGAACACCTGAAATGGCATAGGAGACATGAAAAATACAATTGAGTAAGTGCAAAAAAAATAATTTGACAACAAAAAAAGAGGGGGTGGGGGGGGGAATATTGTTTCTTACCATCAGCACATGTGTGGTTACTGATCAAGCGGATGCCAGTGGGACATGCACAAGTATAGTGAGGATCATTCGGGGAAAGCAGGCACAAATGAGAGCATCCAGCATTATTATTATCACAGGGTGTAGAGCTAGAGGGTTGCCTGGCAGGATCCCAAACTTTTATGTCCATGGGAACATTTTCACTATGGATCATTTCTCGAGGACCATTTCCTCCAGATTTATCAAAAACATGAATGGACCTAATAGAAAACAAATAATAGAAAATTTAAATAAAATTATCTGCATTCTAGAGAAGCACACAAGGACATTTTAATGAAATGCTCACTTACCAGGTTTTCCAGTCAGTCCAGTAAAGCTTACTTTGAAATAATGATAAAGCAAATGGATATAAAACACCTTTGTTATCTAATATTCTTTTTCTTTTCAGACCATTGAAGTCCATTGATTCAATAAATCTAAGTCGGCCATCCAGCCAGTATAATGTTCGAGTTGCAAAATCTATTGTAAGACCATTAGGCCAAAATATATTTTCTTTTACTATCACAGTTCTTGTTGAATGGTCACCATTCATTCCTGCTCTCTCTATCTTTGGAACTTCACCCCAATCCGTCCAAAACATGAGGCTGCAAGAAAAGTAAAGAGGGATTTGAGTAAAAAGAAGTGCAACAACAGAGCAAAAATGTAATCATAATTTAACTTACCTATCTTGAGGAGCAAGGGCAATAGCTCTTGGTTGGTCAATCTCCTCCCAGAAAAGCACCTTCCGATGCTGCCCATTGAGGGTAGCTACCTCAATCCGATTTGACTCTCCATCAGTCCAGTAAATTTTGTGAGTCAACCAGTCAATAGCTAAGCCACCCGGTGACACTAGACCAGTAGTCACAATCCTCACCTGCACCAGAAATTTTAATTTATAACAGCAACAGTGAATTAAGACTGCTGTAAATTGAGGGGGTGGAAAAGAAGGGAGAAATCAAACCTTATTGGATACAGTGTTGGATGTGCCATTATAATTTATACATTGTATCATCTCCAATCCATGGTCAGTCCAGCACACCAACCCCTTTGCAAGGTGATAATCGACTCCTGCACCCTCTCCCAGCTCCTGTAGGGGAAAAATATAAATACTCAATACACTTCTGAAGTAGTTTTCCTCCTTCTGTGCCCAGTTCACAGACAAATTTTGAAGCAGATCATAATAATGACAGGAAACTTCACCTTGACAATAATGGAGGCCCGGGAGTTTGATGAGCGGGAGACATTAGCAACTCTGATGTCCTTGGAAGTTGCAAACAGCAAATTGGGGTATCCTGCAGCAAATACAATTAGAACAATAAGAGTTAGTCATAAACCAAAATCTTCAAATTTATGGAACAGTGAGTGCCCTCAATTTTGAGTACCATCCCACCCACAATTTTTGCAGTGCCAAGGACCCACAAACAAACTCGACCATTAATTTATTTTTGAATAAAAAGGAGATCCTGTCCACTTGTTGTGTTAGTAGTATGATTGTTTGCTCCCTTTCACCATCTTTACTATTCCATTCTCTGTGTGTGCCCATGGGTGCCGTGCCCAGCCCACCCACTCCCCGCGCCGAGTCGATGGGACTCGACTCATCGCTTTGTCAAGTGTTCAATTCAATGACACGCGAATAGCAGGAGCCAGAGCGTGAGGAATGCGTTACAACAAAGCATCAGCACCACTCAAGGCAAGACCCAGCCGGCCCCCCGCCCCTCCCCGCACGGCAAGAAGATGAACGAAGGGAGGAGGGGGAAGGGAGGAGGGGGAAGGGAGGGGGCAGGGACGAGGAGGTCTGGAGGTCCGAGGTGGACAAGAAAAAAAAGTGAGGAGAGGGAGGGGGAGGGGTTGCACTTGGCCCTGCCCCCTCTCTTCCACATGGTACCCCCCCCCCCCCCCCCCCAACACACCTGCCTCCTCACCGCTCCTGCTAACGAGGTGCAACTACTACCTCACGCGCCACCGCCGCAGCATCTTGTTGTTGTCGGTGTTGTTGTTGCTGCTCAGACGATTACGAGCGTAAATCTAAACTTCACCGGAGCCGGTACCGGCGGTGCCGGCTGGGTCCGAGAGCGGCCGGAGGGGCCGGAGGTAAGAGGAGGAAGGAGCCGCGGAGGAGGAGAAGGTGAAGGGGTGAGGGGGGGGGGGAGGGGCAAGGGAAGCACAGTACGAGATAATTGGGCTGTCAAAAGCTCAAATATTTCAACTCCTTTCTCGCGTTGCATTCCGCCACTCCGACCACGCCCCGGGGAACAAGGTATACGGGAGGGGGAGGGGACGTGCGGCTGGCCGGCCGGACTCACAGGACTCACAGACGGTAACGCCCGCAGAGAGCGTGCAGGAGTCGCAGGAGCCGCAGGAGCGGTGCGAACAGGACAATACCGCCTCCACTCACGCCCAGCCCCGCGCCGCCCCACTCCGCGACAGAACCAAAGTTGTTTCGGTGCGAACCGCGATCCACTTCCACTTCGCCCACACGAGAACTCTCTGAATTGTAGAAAACGTCCGCTGGCTGGACTTAGTCCTGTCATGTCCTTTCAGCGTCGTTGCTGTAGCGTCACGGCGGTGTTGGCCTGCAGCAGCCTGCAGTTCAGAGGAAGGAGGGGAGGGGGAGAGGGAGGGTGGTCGGTAGGGTCCCCGTTCGAGACCGACAGCGCTAGCACAAGCGGGGTGGAGGGAGAGGAGGGGGGGGGCACCTCGCACAGCCTCCACAGGTTGCCTTTGCCTGCTTAGCCCGGACGGGACGGGAGGGAAGAGGAAGGGGCGGAGAAGGAGAAGGGGGGGGGGGGCTCTCTGGGTATTCAAATGTGGTCTGCTGGGGAGTATGTCTGCCCGTGGGGCTGCTGCTGCTGCTGCTGCTGCTGCTGCCGCTGTCGCCGCTGCTGCCCCGGCTCCAGGGGCCCACAAGGCGAAGCGTCCTTCTCGTAGGCAAACAGAACAGAGGCCGTTCACCCATAAGCCGGTATGGGTATTACAAAACCCGGGTTGATATCAATCCGAGAGTCGGAACAACAAACCCCCTTTGTGCCGGGTTCAAATACCAGCTCCGGCAGGGAGTGTATTGCTCCTCCGCACACAACGCCGCAATGGCAAAGTTATTCCGTGCGATGGCGTTGGCGTTAGTCCAGTCGGTGCGGGGCCTTGTGGTTGTTCCTGCAAACGTGCCGGCAGCTCTCAGCACCCTCCGCCCCCTCCGTCTCTGCCCCGCCCTTTGCCCATGCCATGCGGTATACCATCAAGATCTTTCCGATGCGATTGCATCCGAGGCGTGCGAGGTTAGAAAATGGAAACGGACGGCCGGGGGGGGGGGGGAGTGATTCGCCTTATGTATTCGAAAGGGGCTCCATGATGCCGCGGCGTTTGGGAGTGCTGAAATGGCTATCCCGCATGCACCATCCACGAGCCGCTAAATTTATACAGAGATGAATTTCAGCCGAGTTGCGGTCGGAGACAAATTGGGGAACTTCGATTAAATTCCGTGCGAACTTGGACCGAACTTGCGCCCTTGTGCAATATCCGAAATTTTGATTGGGTATTACGAGTTGTCATGTTCCGTTTTCTGAGTTTAGGCGGATGCATTATTCCAGCCCCGCAGCACCACCGCGGGGTAGGAAAGGGGGGGGGGGGGAGGAGTGAGTTGGACGCGGGGCGTCTGCTGGTCTGCTGCCGGCGAGGCGGGGCACAACGCTGTCGGGCAAGGGCGCCACTACAAACAAATGTAAATTGGGGTGGATGTGCGGGGCAGGGAGCGGCCGGGGGCGACTGGGGCGGGTTCAGCGCTCTCTGTACCGCGAGGCGGGCCCTTTGGTGCCGGCCACCCGCGGGGAGGGGAGAGGAAGGAGGAGGAAGGAAGGAAGGAAGAGATGGGGGACGTGGGACGTGGTATACGTAGAGCTGGGCCGCTGGGCGCCGCCGAGCTAGAGGCGAAGGGGATGAGAATTTCATAAAACGGCAGACTTACAAAAATCTGGGAAAATATGTACGTTTATCGGTCGTATGAACCACCCCGGCGGGGAGGAGGGGCCGGGGTCCCCTCACTCTCCACTCCATTCCTCTCGAGCAGCCGGTATATTGGAGCTACTCGGGGCAAGTTTTCTGAGGGATCGTCCACGCTGTCGCCACTGCAAACTTACAGCAAGCCCGTCCCTGACCACAAGTCGTGGAGGCAGGTGTGGTGTCCTACCCTTCAGGGTGTCCTACCCTTCAGGGTGTCCTACCCTTCAGGGTGTCCTACCCTTCAGGGTGTCCTACCCTTCAGGGTGTCCTACCCTTCAGGGTGTCCTACCCTTCAGGGTGTCCTACCCTTCAGGGTGTCCTACCCTTCAGGGTGTCCTACCCTTCAGGGTGTCCTACCCTTCAGGGTGTCCTACCCTTCGGGATGTCCTACCCTTCGGGATGTCCTACCCTTCGGGATGTCCTACCCTTCGGGATGTCCTACCCTTCGGGGTGCCCTACCCTTCGGGGTGTCCTACCCTTCGGCGCGCATGCTTGCCGTTCGCGGTGTGAAGTTTACGACCCCGTAAGGTTCGCCGCGCTTTGCGGAGAGCAAAGCAACCCTCCTTTTCGGCCGCGTCGGGCCAAGTGAGATGTCTTATTTATTCTATCCCCTGCCCTGCCGCCCGCCACCGCCTGTGATACAGAAACCAGCACCCTCCTTTCCCACTGTGTTGTACACAACAAACTCCTAAATCAGCTCGCACCCCCCTCCCCCCACCCCAAACGCGAGGTCTCTGCAGCCTCGATCAAAACATTTACGCCGAGATCATTGGCGCTGCTGCTGCTGCTGCCGCCGCCCACAACACTGTCGGTGCTATGTGTTGCGCGCGTGCGGCGTGCGCTCGCAAGGGGGAGAGAGAGGGTGGACAAAAAGAGGCGCGGCCGGCGGCTGCAGCGCGAGGGAGAAGGAGAGTCCGATTTAGACACAACGCGCAGCACATAGGCCCTTTGGTGTGCGGGCCGCGAGAGCAGCGGGGAGTTGGAGCACAGATCCAGCCCAAGGCCCAGCCAGCCCAGCACCACACGCTGCAGACCGGACAGGGAGAGAGGGAGAGAGGGAGAGACCAGAGTCACGTCCTTCCGTACCGAAATAAAATGGCGGCCGCGGCGGGAAGCGGAAAACGGCGCCTTTCAGCTTCAGCAAAAACAACAGAACAGCGGGGAGCGCGGGCCGGGCCCATTGTACTGGCCCCGGCTGAAGCTGAAATGGAGAGTGGAAGTGCGGATGCCAACGCTGCTACACGCAGCCGGGGTGGGTGTGGAGTTACCGAGTGGTGGCCAACAGGATGGCACTCCGCAGGCGACATCCGGCCACGCCAACCTGCGGACCTGCGTGCGTATCGTCCAGACGACAAACCCCAGCCCTACTCAGCCCAGCCCCCGGCCGTCTCAATCAATCGATCAATCAGTAAAGACAGCGGCACAACTTTCTGCCAGAGCCAAATCCACTCTTGTTATCACTGTTGGTGGATCAAAAGGTATCCCTCAAACACCACCTAAAGCACCACAGCAGCTGGTCTGGTCGTTGGTCGTGAGCCGGTCATCATGAGACGACCATCTTGAGATGACCACCATGAGATGACCGGGTTCAAATACTACCGGACCTGAACGGCACCAGCGTCCCATCACTCCTCGCACAATCGACCGTCCGCCTAAGCTGCGGCCTGCATTGCTTTTTCAACCCCTCCCCCCTTTCCCCCCGGAGGATTCCGTTTGAACCGCGGGGTTCGGCGGGGGCTCTTCTGCATACGACAGCCTCTCCCTCCCCCCCCCCCCCCCCCGGCCATAAGCAGACGTGCAGTGCCAGTGCGGTCCATGGGCGTGAGGCGTGAGCGAGAGCAGCCGAGCCGAGCCGTTGTTGAGGCAGTCCATGCCACGGCAAAGGACCGGACCGAGAGCCTGGCCGAGCCGGGCGGGGGATGGGAAAGGGGGGAGGGGGGAGGGGGGGCTCGGCGGGCGGCGGCTCAGGAGGCGGGATGCAGGAGGAGGCGGCGGCCAGCCAAGGCAGCCAGGCTTGTTAGCCCGACTAGGGCTGTCAGAGGCAGGAGGCAGCTCCGCTCTGCGCCGTGTCCAAGAGCCGTGTCCGTGCACCCAGCCCAGCGCCCAGACACAAGGCCCAGCGAGACGCGGAGCCAGCCGAGAGAGAGGGAGAGAGAGGGAGAGAGAGGGAGAGAGAGGGAGAGAGAGGGGGAGAGAGGGGGAGAGAGAGAGAGAGAGAGAGAGAGAGAGAGAGAGAGAGAGAGAGAGAGAGAGAGAGAGAGAGAGAGAGAGAGAGAGAGAGAGCAGGGAGGAGCAGAGAGCATCGCGGGCAGAGAGAGGCGCTAACGTGGAAGAAAAGCGAAGATGGCGAAGTTAGGAGGGACACCGGTACAGCAAGGTGCTGTGCGCTGCAGCAGCCGTACAGCTACTATACCGGAAAGGTGGGCGAAGGGTGGGGGGGGGGGGGACCTTACCTGACCGGTGGTGAGCGGTGAGGCGAACGCCAGAGGACACATTGTGGATTCGGTTACGAGAGACTTGGCCGCAGATGCGTGCTGCAGGGCGCCTCTCGACTAGCGGGGGCAGAAGAGAGCGCGCTGTCCATCGACACGCGGACGTAGCGGGCTCTAGTGACGCCCCCCCCCCCTCACTTCCCGGCCCCGCCCCTCCCTTCAAACGTAAATCCAACATCAAAGGAGAGCCTGCTACGCAGAGCAGAGGGCTGAGCCGGCGGGGGCGGCGCCCAGGCCTCGGCTTAGCTGCGCCGCTGGGCGCTGCGCTACGCCACGCCCCTCTGGCACCCCCAGCGGAGCCCAGCGGGGCCCAGCGGGGCCGACGGGTCGCAGACGCCGCCAGCAGCCGCCACCACCCTTCTCTCCAGCCCCCAACAGAGGACGGGCGTCCCGGCGTGCGGAGCGCGAGAAAACCGCACTCCAAAGCGGGTACTAGAACCCGCGGCCAGAGCAGGGGCGGCAGACGGCGGCGTGTCACCTCACCTCACTCCCCACACCGGCGGCGCCAACCCAACCCGTCAAATATATCATATGCCTTTCAATCAAATCCCGTGGCTGCAACCCGCATCCATGCGGGGATGGAGGAAGAGAGAGGGGCGAGGAGAGGGGGAGGGGGGGGGGGGTCCTCCCCGACAGAAGCAAGTCCTACGTTTGTATGCATATTCGTGTTCGTGTCTCGGCTGCTTGCGCGGGGACCCCTCCGCCCGGCGTCTGGCCGGCTGACGCGGCGTGCGTGCGCCGTGTGGTGTTTGCTCGGGACGTCCGCCGTGAGGTGGGAGGGGCACAGCACAGGGGCAGGACAGGTGCCCGCCGACAGCCGCCGGGTACACCGGGTACACCCAAACCACAAAGCACCATAACCGCCACCACTGCGAGACCTCCCCCAAACACGGCGCACGCGACCTCGCGGAACACGCCGGAGCGCACGCGCGACACACGCACGCGGCTCAGTCCCCTACGGCCATACATTATTCCCTCTGTGTCTCCGCTGCTGCCACATCGAGACAACACAAAAAAAAAAAACCCGGAGAGAAAAGAGAGAGGCCGGAGGGGAGGGGGTGGTAGAGTCGGGGCGGGGCGGGGCGGGCCGGCCTGGGGTGAAAGAGACGCGGGGAGGCGAGAGGGAGGAAGAGGGAAGGCGGCCTCTGATCAAAGTCGCCGCGCCGCTGCGCGCTCTCAGCGGACCGGCTCTCGCAATCTGAGCCAAACGCGCAAGCGCGCCCCTTTTTAATTACGGTACTACCCTTCCGCGCCGCCATTGTCCCCACGTCCAGGAGCCGCTGGAGCCGCCGCCATAACCCGCCCGGCCCGCTGGGAGGAGCGCCGCGGGCCGCGAGTGGACTGAGTGCAACTGCGTGTCGAACGGTGGAGCAGAGAGCGAGTGCAAGCAGCCCCCGAAACATAATCGCACCCAACTTCTGCGGGTCGACTTCTAAAAGGTACATTTCGCGAAAGTGGATAAGAATATAGAAGGAACTTGGAGAATATGAAAAAGAACGGGGTAGGGTGGGGTGGGGGGCAGGGGAGGGACCAGGGGGGGGGGAGGGGATTGCAAAAAGGAAGTCGCCGATTCGTGCAATTCGGTTGGACAATGCTCGGTGTGGGAGGGAGTGCGGGCGACACTGAGATACGATACGGGGAAGCGAGACACTGCACGGGGCCCACACGGCTGCCACAGCCGGGGCCGGCAGGGGGCCGGCAGGGGGCCGGCAGGGGGCCGGCAGGGGGCCGGCAGGGGGCCGGCAGGGGGCCGGCAGGGGACCGCAGGCTGTGCACCCCGGCGCAGGTGTGCTGGGGACGCCGCGCAGATGCAGATGGCACCCCACGGCGGCGCCGTACGCACCGAGTGTCCGGGACAGTCCACACAGCGCAGTCCAACGGGTTGCCTAGCAGCGCCGTACGGACGAACGAGCTCGACGCAATGCACGTACACATGATGCACACACACCCGGCATGTACTCACTACAGGACCTCCGTACAGCGAGACGCAGGACGGTCCCTGGTCCCTACAGGACCTCGCAGGACCCCGCTGGTCCCCACGGGACACTGGATGGGACCTCCCGCGGCACGGCCGACGACCACAACAAGAGCGTGTTTTTCCAGGAACTCGCGATCTCAGCAGACAACGCCTTGCCCACCGCCGCTGCCACTACTGTTGCAGCAGTGGTGGTGGTACTACAGTAATGTGCAATGAATGCTGCTGGCTGTGACAGACTGAATCCGAGCGCGCGCGCGCGCATACACACACACACTCTTCCCCTTCCATGTGAAGGGTACCAGACGCCAGTATCGCCTCCCGCAGAACACGATGCACTTTTAACCACTCACCCCCACCCCACCCCCTCCCCCTCCCCTGCCAGCCAACCACAGAAGAGTCCTGACATGACAAGCCCCTCTTCTCTTATCTCACCTCTCTTCTCCTGCTTCCTGTCCTCATAAGACAAGGGCCCCTGGCTCTGTGCTCAGCTAGACTTTGCAGGGCAGGGGGAGAGTGGGCGGGTTGGATGGAGAGGGTGGAGGACCACCCCCTGGAGCTGGGAGGAGAGAGAACACCAGAGCGCATTTTTGCTTTGCAACACTGCAATTTTTGTGTCAATTTTGCATCTTTGAACATGCAGTGCTAATTTCAGCTTAAATCAGTTCATAGATGGAATCGAAAGCCAGCGTTGAGCCTTTGCTGAATATTTTTTCACATTCAATGCAACCCCACAAGTACTATCATTCATCAGCAACACTGCGGAAATATTTTGGCAGCTGATCAGCCAGTGCTAATAAAAGCTGGTCAAAAGATTAAAAGCAGTTTTTCTTTTGTTGTATTTTTTTTTTTGGGGGGGGGGGAGGATTTTAAAATTGGCAATTGTCATCCTCATCTTTAAAAGCCTCACATGGAAGGAACCACTCCCTACTGATTGCCCCAGAATAAAACAGTCAGGACAGATAGCACCTCAACATCACAACATCCTTGATCCTAAGATCCAATTTAATTTGCTAGAACTATGCGCTCAAACATTTGATAGAAAATTCAGGATCATAATAAATCACAGTATATTTTAGAACAGTTAAGGGGGACCTATATCATTCAGGACTTCAGTGCCTGTTGAATAAAAAACCTGGTATGATTCATTAAGAAATGGATCAATTAACTTAAATACAGATGTAAAAATATGATTGACATTACTCTGCATCCTTAAGTGACAGGTGCCATTAGGCTGAATATTTTTACAAATAAGCAATTCATCAAAACTAAGTCAGTTTGAACCTCATCTCCAAAATAATTACAACAGCAATAAAACAAATAAAAAATTGGTTCCCAATCAGAACAGGGGTAACAAGTGGAGGTGGGGGCTAAAGAGAAGGGGGGAGGGGAGGGTCCCGGGGAGGGGGCTGCCGCACCTGTCTGCCAAAGAGGTTATAATAATGACACGAAGGAAAATAGCTTGGTTCCCCGACTTACCATTTGAGCAGGCGAGAGCAGTAAGCAGCAAGGTGCATATCCTCGCCGCTTGCATCCTAGAAGCCGACGAGCACCATCACCTCTCCTTGTTCGCCATAACCATCACGCACACACGGCTAGTAGGTATCCATCTTCGCTGAGAGCACTAAGCACCACACACTTTTCGATGATATTCCACTGGCACGACACAAAAATCACACTCGCTGGCAAAAGGTGGAGATCACAGATAGCGCCACATCACTGGCTACGACAAGATAAACCGCAATTATTTCACAATCTTAATCCGGCTTGTTTCGTTCCGGCAAGCACAGCACAATCCACTCGCAGGACAGGCGCAGGACCCAGAACCAGGACCCACAACACACACCACTCTACCACTCGCGCTCGCACCGCACCGGCAAAACAACGCCAGGACGGACGGCGGACGGCGCGGACCGAAGCGAAGCCGAAGCCGAACCGAAGCATTCCGATCGAGACGTGACGGCCATCGCCGAACCCGAACGCCCCGAACCAAGCCGAAGCCGAAGAGCCAAAATAATACGAGAAATAAAAAAAAAACAGTCCGCCCCGGACCGGGTTCACATTACTTCTGGCAGAGCGCAGCACTGTACAGAGGAAAACTCCAAAAGCGTTACGCCAACATGCAACATGAATACACCCGAGAGTAATCTGCTGCCTTTGGATTCTAAGTCCTTAGTTCCACTTGCATTACTATTAAGATAATGGAAAAAGTACAATCGCTACTTATTCAGTCTAAAAAGTGCTTCAAAAACGGTTGAAGGCACACCGTTTCTAATTATATCAATGGTAGCTCCGAAACGTGAGTTTTTACTTTGATACCAACGAGATGAGAAATGCGCCAGGCAGTGCTGCTACTTTTTCAGCTAGTTACCAGGAGACAATTGTTTTTGGAATCTTTTCATTAATATATCTGTGAGGTATTTCATTCACTTTTACCATACCAAAGGTGGGGTGTAGCTCGGCTAGAACGAAATTTTTCACTTCTTTTGTTGGTACTCCCGAAGTCTCCCCCTCCATCGTATCGGCTCGGTAATGGACCAATGAGAACTCTCCGTTGTGTCGTGTCGTCACCGTTGGCCAATCGGAAGCATGGAAAATGACGTCGTCGTCCCGAAATAGGCCGATGAGTCACCCTCTCACATAGGCCCCCAAGGACCCCAAGGTTGTGTTGCGAAGCAATCACAACGCGTTCTGCTGCCGTCTGCGACACATCGTCTGCCCCGCCCGCTGCCCGAAAGTTCGAGTTGATCTCGTCCCGTCGAGTGGTTCTGACTCTGACGTGTCCTGCCGTGTTTACGCGATACGGTGTTTACCTGCGGATACCGGGCCGGGGACTGTACGTCGGTGGCAGTCTCCTCTCCTCTCCTCCGAGCAGAGCGTCTTCTCGCCTCGCTTAGTGGATAGTGCACCGAAGGGGTTATGGTGCGTGCTCCTGCCGACAACAACACCAGCTTCACCCCCAGCAGCAGCAGCAGCAACGCCCTGACGTCCAGGATGGACCCCCACAGCTTCCAAGGCCAGCACCAGCTGCATCAGCAGGACACCAGTTCCAAGAGGAAGGCCCTGCACCTGGACCTGGGCAAATCCGGCAAGCGAACAGGTCGCTTCCCCAACCTGGGCGGTGCTCCAGTGCTATCCTCTCCGGACCTGCACAAGCTGGGCATCGCCTCACCGGACCTGGAGAAACTCATCATGAGCAACGGTGCCCTGGCGACAGCAACACCCACCCCCAACACTGCTTCCATCCTGTTCCCTCGGTCCGTAACTGTGGAGCAAGAGAGCTTTGCGTTCGGCTTTGAGGAAGCGTTAAGTGAGCTTCACCACAGTGACTCCAGTCAGGGAGGAGTCAATGTCGAGAATGTGAGGTGTGAGAGTACTTCAAGTGTCACCTCTTCGGAAGATTATTCATCAATGCTGGAGAACAGCCAAGGGGCATCATTTTCCAGCAGCTATGGCTTGTCTGGACTTAAGGAGGAGCAGCGAGTGCCAAGCCTAGGTTCATCACCTCCCATGTCACCTATCAATATGGAATCTCAGGAAAAAATCAAGTTGGAGAGGAAGCGTCAGAGGAATCGATTGGCTGCAAGCAAGTGCCGTAGAAGGAAGCTGGAGAGGATTGCGAAGCTTGAAGACAAAGTTAAACTACTCAAGGGTGAAAATGCGGACCTTAGTGTAATGGTTAACAAACTGAAACAACAAGTTTGTTTCCTGAAGGAACAGGTGATAGAACACGCAAATCATGGTTGTGATATTGGGGCCTCTCAGTTTTAATGTAGGCCATTGAAAGAATTACTCAGGTACTTGTGTTTTATTTTGAGTGCTTTGAGAGTACTCGCAGTCATTAGAATTTGTAATACTCTCCCTGAGTGGGAATGATACCAGTCTCACCATGCCATATGAATGTGATGAAACTGTGAGCTTTTCTTAAATATGTGCCTTTTTGATTTCCAAGACATGTGCACACACACTGTTCACTTATGTCAGTTCATGTTTTTTTTTTAAACTGTAAAGAATGGTTGTTAACGTAGCTTTCTATACATTGATCTGTCAAACTATTGCATGAAACCATATTTCAAATGTGCTATTTTTAATATAAATGTGTTATTTAATTTTGATACTTATTTCAAGTATGTTGCTCATACCTGAATTAATAAAGTGCTTTTGTTTGTGTAATTGATCTCATGATGAATCAAAGAAGTAAATGCAGATTTGCAGTGTTGTGTAATTGTAGTCTGAAAAGGTGTTTTATTTATTGTAAAACACATGCATCATCAAATCTTTATACCTCTTGAAGCTATCCAGCCTTATCTTGCCACTATAATTGTAATGAGCTCTGGAAATTTACTGAAAGTTGTGCAATGGTGCCAAACATACTCTGGTCCTTAAATATTTTTATACTTAATATGTTTATAGAGGGTAATCCATTAAGCCAAACAACACTGTGCATTTTTCCATGGTTTTGGATCTGTTTTACACATTGCTCAAATGTATTATCTATTTCCACCTTGTAATTTGAAAAAAATAAGACAATCAGCACATTTTGAGTGGCTTATGAGGGTGTTGTGTGCAAGCATGAGAGGGTGTTCCTTCTCATGTTGCAAGTAAATACAAGTGGTTCTTACTGCAATAAGTTTTCACTTTGTACCTTTGATATTAATTTTGTATGATTTCATATGAAATCGTAGATAAATCAGAACACCAGTCTGAAGACTATTATTTGTGTGGTACTCTAAAAACATTACCAGAAAAATCCAGTATTAATGTGTTTTAGATGGTGCTCTTAATGAATTTATGACTTGATTTGGCACCTAGTCCTATTGCTATGTGTTGTTATATGCTGCAGTTTATTGAAAGTTACCAAACATAAATTTTCACCATGTTTGCCTTTATTCAGAATTTCATATTGCTTTGTTTATACTTTAAAAGGTTGCTTGTACCTAGAGAAAAATTTAGTTTGGAGCCAATTTAAGTTTTTACTTTTTTTTTTTTAATTGCCACTAGTTCTATTGATTCTTTATTGATTCATTTTCCTCAACATTTTGTGCATGGAATTGTTATATTTTGTGCTCTTGCTTGCTTGTGTAGGGAGAGCTTAAGTTATTGATAATAAACATATATATACATATTACAAATAACACAGTCTATATTTACTTGACCTTTCGCCCTTTTCACCTTGATCGGCAAAAGGAAACACATTAGGAATGATTAATAGACCATTAAATCAATGCAAGGTTGCAAGCCATTCTGGAAACACAAACTTAACCAGCAAGGGGGTAAAGCTGGAAGTGCTGCGGAGTCGAAAGGGGCTTCTGTGCGATTTGACGCCCAACGTGGCAATGGCCGCCAACATCGAAAAAGCAGAGTTGAACCTGAGACCAAACGGGCGATGCAGAGGACTAGCCTTATGTCAGAGAGAATCCAACAGGGGTGCGGGAGGCCCCGTATAGCTCTGGCCTCGGCTGCACTGCACATCCCTGATAGGCCAGGGCTGTGTTTAGTCCCAGCGGATCCACCTCAGCACCTTGCGCAACACGGGAAGGGGGTCGCGGCCAAGCCACATACCGTCACAAAATAATGTAAAGCGCAGGATTGCCGAAAGAAAAAAAAAGAAACGCTGTGAACCAGGTCAGCCGCGATATAGGGAATCTCACGGGATTGGCTGAAGGGTGCGGCCGGCGGTAAATGAACGGCGGCGGAAGCAGAACTGGTGGCACTTTTTTTGCCTTTTGCTAGTTCCACTTCTCCGATAAACGCGCTTCCTGGAGCTTGTTTTAGTCATATGGCCCTTCCGATTTCTGCAATCTCTGGCGCGGCCTCTTCTATCGAGTGACGCACGCAGCGCACGCATGTGACCCGCAGAAAGATTCAGGCGGTGCATGTACAAGTATGATGATCCACTTCGAGTACCGCCGATGTTTCGGTGGTCGGTCAGTGACGTCGGCCGTCGTGGGAGCACTGTTTGTAGACGCCGCGACCTGTGGGGCAGTTTGCCGTATGCTGATGCAATGTCCTTGACACACTCCCGCCCGTGTGTATGTGTGTGTGTCAGAGAGAGAGAGAGAGAGAGAGAGAGAGAGAGAGAGAGAGAGAGAGAGAGAGAGAGAGAGAGAGAGAGAGAGAGACAGAGAGATGCTGGAGAGGAGGATCTTTGCGACTTGAACCTGCTCCGCCCGAGTCACCTTGATCCCTGGGTTCGCTGAGACGCCCTGACGGCCGCGTTGTGCCAGCTTCGCCAGCTGAGCCGTGTACAGGAAACTCTGCCTGCTGTGCTGCCTGCTCTCCGTGTGCACTATCTGTCCTGTCAACGCAAAGAGAAAGGGGAGCAGCCTGTTATTGTTTTCGCGTCCCAGCCGAGAACACTTGGCAAGTAGTCAGCCGGGTTTTGTGTGTATACGTACGCGCGTATTCTCTGGCTCTGTCAGCGCGCGCCCTGGCGAGCGCCTGCGATTGGCAGGGTAGGCCAGCCCGCACAACACGCGTGCATGCACAAGTCGTGATTGCCTACCCAGCAGGCGACTGGCGAAGGTGCCCCCGAAGAGTTCGCGGGGCGGGCAAGAACAGGAGAGGCGGCCCCCGCGGCCCCCGACCGGTGACGTGCGGGTAGAGTGCATAGAGTACGCACGAGCACGCCGATAAGGGGAGCTTATCGTCAGCAGCATTACCTGTCGAGGCCGAGGCCCGTCGGGGCCCTTTCCGGTGACGTCACCCGTCCCCTCCTTGGCGGAAATCTCTGTCTCGCACTCCGGCCGAGCGCGGTCGGGCCGCTTTTGCCTACTTTTCCTGGCGCGCACCGTGGGCCGCGCCTCCTCCCGCCGTCAGGGTGCTCAATTTCCAAGGTGGCTCAAGACTGATTGCGCGCACGACGCTGGGCTGGGCTAGGCTGGGCCGGCTGGGTTCTGTGGACCCCCCCCCCCCCCCCCCCTCTCGCGGCTCTGATATCGAGGCCACGCGGCGCCGGTTACACTATGTGTGGTCCACGGTGCGTAATAGAGGTCTCCGGGCCAGCCCGAAACGGAAGTAAAAAGTCGTAACGAAGAAGAAGAACGCAGGAGAAATGATGAGAAATTGCGCGCTTTTTACCACAAAGTGAGTGATATTTTGGGTGGGTGGGGCGGGGTTCCGAACGCGCGATTCCTCATACTTTCCCTGCGTTCTTCTTCTCTGACTTCTCCTGGGTACTCGATTGGGAATACCGGGTAATGGGGAAGGACCGTGTCCTATAACGGAAGCCACACAATCGGCACTTTCGAACGCGTGAAAAAAATCTGAGGATGAAAAATTTCGATCCAAAATGTGTCAGCAACAACGACATTCGCAGATCACAACGCACTCGCACGCTTACCCCCTCCACACGCGCGCGCGCACATACACTCACACACACACACCCACACGTGACCGAGAAGGTTCTTTGGTCGGCGGACCGGCGGTGTCAGCTGGTGTTGGCTGACAAAACGTTGCGCGCAAAACACTGGTTTCGTTTCTGTTTTTGTTTTTCGAACCAAAGCGTCGATGAAAACCTCGCTGAACCAGCAAACGCCCACTGACACTGACCACCTGCTGTCAGGATCGTGGTGGTATCAACGTAAGTGAAGGACGGAGAGGGTTGCGTTGGGAAAAGGGGTGGCCGATGACTCGCTTACTACTCCACACACGCTCCAATTAAACCAGCTAGACTCCATAATCGTCACACACAACATGCCCCAAAAAACGAAAAATTGGCCAGTTTTCCAAAGTTTAATCAAAAATAAGGTATTTCAAGTATAAATTATAAGCATATATTACTACTCCGTACACGACCCAACCCAGTCAGCGTCACATCGGAAATGTCGTGGTTAATCAATTGGGGCAGTTATTGCGTGGGTTGGGCTGCGGGGCAGGGTCTGGGGTAATGGAGGAAAAGGAAACTCTTCGGTCGTCAGACTTATGCCGTGCCACAACGTTATTGCAGCACACACACACACACACACACACACACACACAGGCACGAGCCGGCGATGCGCGAAACAGGAAAAGTGTGTTGGTCTATACATAGATACATAGCCAGTGCTGTGCGGCACGGCCGCGGTGCCGAGGCGGTGCGGTGCGGTCGGCGTGCTCGTCCCGTCCCGTCCGAAGGTCGCCGCTGACGCCCCCTCCGCCCCCCTCACCTCCCTCCTCCACCCGCGTCTCCGAGTCAGTAGTCGGCGCAAAGAGAGTCGATGCCGAACCGGAAACGAGGGCTCGTTCTAGTAGCCTGGTCTGTTTTTACGCCCTAATTTGGACGACACCGCCTTCGGACGGCATCAAGTGTAGGTCTCCAATTTAGACCAAATTTGGCAAGAAACCGATTTTTGACCAATTTTGAACTTTTGAACCATCACAAAGACTTGAAAAATAATGAAATTGGACACAAAATATTATTTTTCCCTGTCCCTCTTACTGTCAGCAGAGATTCAACTTGCCAAATTTGGTCAAAATCGGAGACTCACGCTGTGTTGAATGAGCGCATATGCGTAACTTTTCGGCGCTTTTCATCGTGCAAGTCATTATTCCTAGCCGCCGTCACCCCGCCCGCGCAGGTCAGGGCGTCAGGGCGGCGAGGGCAAAGCGAAGCGGCAAAGCTGTGGCGACCGTGTGGGTCCATACGTAGTTTGGCGAGGTGTAGTCGGCTGTGGCCTGTCCCATATGGGTGCTGGGTGCTGGCGGCGAGGGAGAGGAGAGAGGGACCTGGCCGGGGGGGGGGGGGGGGAGTTGACGAGCCACGGACAACACAGGTGTGCGAGCGAGTTGACTGGCCACGGGGGGTCACGTGCCCGCGCCGCAGAACACTGTGCAATAGTACGTGAGTGCTGAACACGAGCGTTATATCGGAACACAACGGCGGAGCGCTCGTCGGTTGTGATGATGTTACCCATCGATGGGCGTTCCGGAACTCGTGCACGGGCCCCAAAGCCCCCGTAGAGCCGGGCACGCCTGAGGCCTGAGGGAACTCACGTTGTTTATCCCCTTATTTATCGCAAAGGCGAGGCGGCGCGACACCCCGGGTTGGGCGTTCTTAGAAGCGCCGGGTGGGGGAAGGGGGGGGGGGGGGGGAGGCGTTTCGCGGCTGCCTGTGCCTGGCCGCACCAAGCCTAGAGAGCCTATACTGGCCAGTACAGGCTCTCTAGATCAAGCCGCGCCGGCTCAGTCGCTCAGCGCGCTCGCGTAGCTCGAGGAGGAAAGGGCGCTTGTCATTTTAAATCTAGAATACACCAAAGCGCTTAGCGTAGCGTCTGCAACTCTAAAATATTCTGCGCCAGGGCCACGTTCAGCCGATAGTTGCTCGTCTCGTCCTAGAGGGTTCCGTCGGAGGGGGGGGGGGGGGGGAGTTCTGGGGCGCCGCGCTGACACGATATGCATACGAAACGAGTAACCGTTGCACTGTCAGGAGACCGCGTGGACGGGGAAACACGTTCCCGAGGTCCTCGTCCCGTGATGGTGATGTCAGTGGCCCCCGTCCGCAGGCGCGTTACTTGGGGGGGGGGCGATGATGGGGGCGATCGCCCATCCTTTTGGGTCTCCGAAGGGGACCTTTGCCCCCGAATGTAGGCAACCCGTAAAGCTTTGCCCTGAAGGTAGGCAACACGTAAAGCATCGCCCCCCCACCTTTCATCAGCCCTAATTACGCCACTGCCCGTCCGACGAGTTTGCCGCCGCAGCGTAGGCAACCCGGCCAACACGCCGGGAGCGAGCACGGCCACAGAGCTGGCAGCTGGGGGAACGGGTAAAGAAGCTAACGGAATGGTGTGTCTGTGTTGGGTACCGGGAAAGCCCCTCTGTGGGTGGGAAGAAAACACAAAACGACTCGTGAATTAGATTGGCCCCAGCACGCCCGGGTCGACAAACGCCCCCCCCCCCCCGGCTCCTCCATGACCCTCCAACACAGCGATCGTGCCCGGCTCTCACTATGCTAATTCTTTCTGGCCGTCCCACACGCCGTGGGCAGGGCATGCCATGGCATGCCCGCCGGGCGGCACTCCCGCAGCACAACACCAACACCCGTGGCGACGCTGCGACGCCCGTGGCCGTGGCTGGCCGGCTGCCGGGCCGGGGGGCCGGGGCTCCGTGGATCCACAGGTGAGAGGGGGAGCAGGCGCGGATCCAGGAGCCACTTGTGGGGGGGGGGGGGCAATGCACCACTTTTTGCCTACTTACAGGCGAAAGGTTCGGCGGGTTGCCTAAATTTCAGGCGCCCTTCGGCCGCCTTGGTAGCATCTTGGGGGGGGGGGGGGGCAAAACCCCTTTTGCCCCCCCCCCTTGTATCCGCGCCTGGGGGGAGGGGCGACGAGCGCCTTGCGGCCCGTTTGGGCAGCGTCCATCGCGGGACAGAGAAGGCAAGCCTGCACTGGGGAAGGGTTATAGAAGCTCTCACCCCGCAGGAACAGCGGACAAAAGAGGGAAGAGTTGTGGCGGATACAAAAGTGTGAAAATGTTCAGAGGCGTCTTGGTTTTCCAGTAGGTAGCGATGAGAAAATAAAAATTACAAAATATCCCGGGGTCCGTGCGACAAGTTTTAGATATGGCGCAACAGTCTAAAAGTTGAGGGATGTATGGTACAAAACTGAAAGTCCGATCCTCCGTTGATCGTCCGTTTTGCCCCATCGCGTACCGTTTTCGAGTTATGCAATTCGTCAAGTTCCACTGCAGTTTTACCCTTGAAACTCCGAGCCTGTTTCGCCACCTCTCTATAACTCATCGCGATTTTTTCTTCCTTTTTTCCGGGTGGAAAACCAAAACGCCTCTTAACATTTTCATACTACTTTTGCATCCACGACCAGTCTAGTGGTGGCGGCACCTGCGGCTGCGGCAGTTCGGCGTGCTCCGCTTGGACACGGGCCAGGCCGGACCGGACCGGGACACGGGGTGAGCACTGAGCATGAGCACGAGCCGCAGTACTAGCCGCAGCCGCAGCAGCACTTGTCCCAGTCCCGACGTCCCGATCCCAGCTGGTGTCTGCACAAAGTACAGAAATTGTGGGTGTCTGGGCGCGCAGGCAGCAGGCAAGCCCTTGGCTCTGGCCGCTCTGGCTGCGAATGTCATGCCTGGCCCCATGTGCTTCCGGCTGTTGATGTGAGAGCAACAGCAGCAGCCGCGGCCACAGGGAGGGGGGGGGGGGGAGGAGACCGCCGGTACCACAGCGCGGCTGCGCGGCGGGGAGGGAGGAGGGGGCCGCGGCCGCGGGGCCGTGGGCGGGGGGCGGCGGGGAGCTCTGATTCCAGGAAACTTTGCCAAAGAGTTCTCGGAAGGCGGTCGGAGCGAGGGTGAGTCACCAAACTGCTGGTTCGGATCCGGCCCCAGGGGCACCGTGCCGGGCGGGCACAGGGCACCCGCACCAGACCCGGAACCCGGCCCAGCACGCACGGCTTGTTCGCCGCCTTTTCATTTGCGAAGCGAATTCTGTCGATACCTCATGAACGTAGCGGTCATTTCCAGGCAGATATCTAAGTAGGAGAAGTCAAGGGACAAGGACGTGAAATTAGGTGTGGGGGGGGGGGGGTCACCTCATGTTAGAACTCCAGTGCTAACCGCAGTCACACGGCCGTTAGCGAGAAGCGCCCTCATTCATTTATTTTGAAGCTTATTCCATAACTTGGACATGCTGGCGAGCGCCTGCATGGTCCACCACGCGTGGAACGCACAGTCAGTCGCAGTCGCAGCCCAGACCGAAGGGAGGGGGTGGACGGGGATCGAACCGAGGTCCGCGAACCCCGCACCCGCCGCACCCGCCAGCAGCCGCCAGCCCCCTCCCAGCCGCCCTGAATAAAACAGAATCAGAGCGGCGGCGGCGGGCGGGAAACCCCGACCTCCGACGGGAAAACCGCGTAGATGGGCGCGCAGCCCACGCCAGCCGTGGCGCCTCGCGCCGGTAAGATGAGTACCCCGCGCTCGAGCGCCAGCCCAGCGTCAGCCCAGCGCCAGCCCAGCGCCAGCCCAGCGCCCCGCCGCGCAACTGGCGCTGCGGCAGTGGAAGTTCGTATACAATAACTGCGTTCGTGAAGTGTGCGGACTTCTGCCGTGCCGGCAGGCTGAGGCTAGATGAAGGCTAGGCAAAGGCTAGGCCCAGGCTAGGTCATCGCGATCGAGCTTCTCCTGGGACAGGACGGTGCCGACGGTACTCGCACCGCACCGCGCCACGCCGCCCGGCCGGCCCCGGCGCACGACAACGGCCTTGACAACAACAAGGCCACGCTGGTCGGTACGCTACCACCGCTACCGCCCTGCATGTCTGTTGCCGGCTAAGTGTAAGTGTTCTCTGCCTTCTGCGTACTGCTGCAGTAATGCTGCGCACCCTGCACACTGCACATTGCTTTGCATTCGAAGGAGGCATCGCTACATTCAAACCACAAACAGCTGTGCGGAGTTCATGATGAACAAACAACGGTAGACCATGCTAATATCCAGCCCACGTGAGGTACTTAATGGAAATAAAAGTAAAAAAAACTTGAAATGCACAACAAATTGAGGAGTGTTACTCGTCTGGAAAGATGTTGACTGCCTCAGACACCACCCTCTTACGCTTCCCCTGAATTTGTTATCCGTATATTTGAAAAGTGCGGTTGGCAGTGCCGGGAACAGTTTGTTGTCCTGTCCGCTGCCGCCAGATTGGAAGCCCAACGGTCGTTCAAGCTCCAGGGAGCGAACACTGCTCTCCCAGTCCCAGTGAGCGCGGCTGTGAGTGCGTTGTTGGCTGCCACAGCAAGAAGAGTTGCTTAGTTGCTGTGTTGGGGTCTACCCTCCCTGAACTGAAATGGGCGAACTCCCTCGCTACTCGTTCCTGCTGTCCTCCCAGGACAAAAAGTTGATCGACTACCTGGGGCTGATGCCGAAAGCCATCGACGAGAAAGAAGAGGCCAATAATGGCGCTGCGAGCTCAGGCACAGGTAGGCGCAGCGCAGGTGCACTTGTCCCTGCTTGGTCATGTCAGTGTGACGTTCAGTACGACGTGTCAGGAGGTTAGTGATGAACAGCAAACTGCTGGAGCCAGCAAGACATTACCTCGTTCTGCCGCTGCTTGCCGTGGGTGACGTTGGAGGGCATGTCAGCCATTGGCGGGGCGCCAACGGACATGGGGGTGGAAGTGGAGGGACAGCGTTTATGGGTTGGAATGGCCGTACATTTGTCAGGCGCGAAGCGGATAGGAGAGGCGGTGGCGTTTCTGACCTACGACATGACTGAGGGGATGACCTTTGACCTGACTGTGCCCTGTCCTGTAGCCCCTGACGCTGACGGAGGCGTCGTCGGTGCATCCCAGGACGAGTACGAGTTGCAGCGGTTGCGGCTGCCTCGGTGTGCACAGCCTGCACCCCCGGCCCCGGCCGCGTCAGGCCCGCCAGGTGAGTGCGCAGGGATTTCATATCTTCCAAACACCACACGTTTGGCCGATCACGAAGAGCACTAGCACACAAGTCGTGCGAGTGCAGCCAAGAAAATGGCACGTGGATGAAAACCGCCACCTGCCTTAAGCCGGTATTCGAACCCCGGCCGTGGCTTAAGTGGGCGTGATAGTTTTACATAATCATCCAACCTGGGTCGTCCGTTACGTGTGCCTACAGTGCTAGCAGCGGAGGAGTCCGAAGAAGAGGTGTTCCCCGAGCCGGAAGAATGCCAGGGCGGTCTGATCCCGGGCAGAGTCGTCTACTTTGATTCGGAAGGTAAGGGTTGGGTTTGAGATGGCTTCAGGGTAGGTTTCAAACACACTCCTGTGACACGCTGTTGCAATATCCTTGCAGATCGCATCGTCCCCAGCTCGCTTGTGACGCCAGATATGTTACCGACTTTGACGTACATCAAGCTGGGTAGGGGCCCCCCGCACCCACAACCTCAGCCAGAGGAGCGTCCTGCGGGACCTCCGCTATCTCCGGGACACCAGCGGACACCGAACAGCCAGGGCAGCCCTCTGCAATGCGTTCCGTCGAGCCCAGACGGCGCGAGGCCCGCCCCTTTGCAGCCCCTCTCCCTCCCTCAGACACCCTTCTCTCCCTCTCCGCCGTCCCCGCCCTTCTTCGTGTTCACGGACCACGAGAGATCCTCGCTGTCCACACCGCGCCCCCGGAAGCGCCTGTACTCGCAGCGCTCTTCGTCGGGTTCCTCGCAGCGGTTCTCATTGAAGGCCTGCTCTCCGTCCTCGCCGTGCTCCTCAGAGTTCGGCCGCTCGCCCGCTCGCTCCTCCCGACGCCATTTTCGGGAACGCGCCTCTCTCCGCTCTCCCCCGCTGCAAGGGCTGCTGGGCACAGCTGCTTCCCCGGGCAACCTCCAAGAGTCGTCCCTGACAAACTTCCCATCCGGGACGTCCGTGGTCCTCCCTCGTGACTCGTCATCCACCGCATCGCACTCGCACGCCGACGATCTCTCCCTCTCCGACGTCAGCACCCTGTCCTCGGCCGACGAGTGCCCCTCCGTGTGCAGGGCAGCGAGCAGCGTATTCGTGGACCACGACTACCTGATGCTGGCCGTCGCCGATATCGTGGAGGTGGAAGCGTCCC
This sequence comes from Odontothrips loti, assembly GCA_038380765.1. NCBI lineage: Eukaryota > Metazoa > Arthropoda > Insecta > Thysanoptera > Thripidae > Odontothrips > Odontothrips loti. The sequence goes on along the minus strand of CM076244.1, from coordinate 14,214,633 downwards.
CCGGCCTCTCCGACGTGGACGACGACACCATGACACCCGACAGCTTGGAGGTAGGCCTAGGCCACGCCCATATGGAGTCTGAGGGTGAAAAGCAGCACGACGTGGACGATGTCTTTACCCAGAAGGACCCTCAAGGCGAGGATGAGGATGCCGTCCTGACACAGATGAACCCACAGGGTGAGGACCTACAGGCCGTTCTAGCCCAGGTGGAGCCTGACGGAGAGAACTCGCGACGGCGTATCGAAGGCATCGAGGACATCGGGATAGACCATCGCCTCGAACACGACGAGGTTCTCACGCAGGGTGCGCGGGGTCTCGAACAGCCCACTCAGCTGATCCTGGCCATGAAGAGTCTGAGCTTTGAGGACCCGCGCTCCACGGACGCTGTTGGCGCTAGCCAAGAGAAACCGGAGCTCCTCAGCAGTGAGGGACCGATCTATGGCGCTGACGACTTGGGGGACGACGACGACACCGACTGCATCCTGCGGGGCGGGAGACACGCGTCCGCGCTTCCCTCCCCCTCTAAGATGTGGTGTGAGGGCGCGGTCGAGGCGTCGCCAGCACCGAGCCTCTCATCTCCAGACCACGATAGTCTGGAATGTGTGGACGCACTTGGATGCAATGGCCACTCCAGTTGCATACTGGAGAGCTGCTTCTGTGGGCCAGTTATAGTGCCCACTCTGAACGATCCTCACAAGGATGCCAGAAATGAGGAGGAAGAAGTCAATGAAGTGGGAACTCCTTCCAAAATGGTACCAAACGTTTTAAGTTGCGTGATGCCTATTGGAGGTTTGTCAGACATTCAACAATATGATGTACTCAGCACCAAGGACAGTTTTCCATCACAGACAAAGATAACTTCAGAGGAAGAAACTGGAGACAAATTTGCTGGTATGACCCTTTCCCAGCAAAGCATTACAAATGACTGGATAGTCGATGTTGAAGCTGAGGCGCTGGGTCGATTCACATACTACAAAGAAAATACTGAGGGAGAGCTTCCAGATGTTCTCCTCCAGGATGATGACCAAGATGAGCAGCTTAAACCTGGCCCAGCTGAGGATACAGAGGAGCTACAAAGACTGTCGTCCGACAACTCAACTTCATCTTCCTCTCCCAACAGGGATCTTGATGCCCTGTATCTAACACAGTGTGCACCCCTGAAACGTAAAGCTACCTTTAAAAAGCAGAAGCAGCTACCTTTGAAAAAGACAAGAAGGAATTGGGAGCAGTGGTACGACCAATTTAAGTCAGTCGTGACTACAGGTAAACAGAAATTTCTGGCTCGCTCTGCCCTGATGTCATCAGACAACAAAGAAAACGAAGTGCAACTGAGATGTGATTCTCAAAGCCCTGAACTGCTATGCAGCCAACAAGAGTTACCAAGACTTACAAGCAGAAATATTCAGTCATCAGAATGTTTCAGATCATATGCTAATGAGGATGCCGATTCTCCCAAACAACCTGGATGCAACTTGCCTACCAAAATGTTCAGTACGTCATGGAAGCATGATGAGTCCTACACTGGAAAAACAAATCAGGAAGTTCCAGGAAAAGTGAAACCTCATGCATTACAATCAGGTGCCAACATAAACTGTTTACATATTTGATTGTGAATCATGTCCCAGAGGTGAATTAGCTAATATGTACTTTTCTATCACAGGTTGCAGCTTTAACAAGTCAGCGTGCCAACAACTTTTTAAGTGGTCAGCTATAGAACCGTCATTAAAAGGCAATGATGAAGATTATGTAGCTGTTACTGACGACCCTGAAAGTGACAGGTAGGTGATAAGTTGAACTTTTAAAGTAAATGTGATGTGGTCACGATGTATCTGCTTTATTATAGGACTTTATTTTTGTCACAGTATTTCTGCGTATTCAAGTTCAGTAGCAAGAGCTCGTTCTGTGGTAAGGGTGGGTTTATCAAAGCGAGCACGTCCAAGGCCATTACATCAACGTCAATGGTGGGTAGTGGGCATTCTGAAAAGATGTGTGCTTCAGTAATCTATCAATTATATTTATTTGAATAATACTGGTATCTTCAATGTCATACATGTCAATACTGAATGGAATGTATTAATTTTAAATCTACATTGCAATCTTTTCTTTAATTGTCCGAATCATTCTCTGAAAGAACACTAGTGGCTCCTGTAAAAACCCTAAACCTGGAAAAGACAAGTGTTATTTATTTTCGAATTGCATCATCTCACATTCTTATCTATGTAGTGAATATCAAAAACAACTTTGTCTTGTCACTTACGTGTTGCCACAGAACGCCTTTGCTGATTTTTCAAGTGGTGGGGGCGAACCGTAGCTGCTGAAATCTGACCCAATCCAAGTCATCCTCTGAAAGCGACCAATAGGCTGCCATTTGGAGATTGGAATCGGAGCCAGACTTTTTTCTGAAGTTCTCGTGTTTCTGTAACACATTTTAAGGGTTCCCTTTGCGGTCTGCTTAGCTGCGGACTCTGATCTGTTTTTTTATCTTAAGATTTTGTTTCTTTTATGTTCATTCTGTTCAATTTCATTCTTGAATGAATTCCTGATGTAAGATATTGTGATTAAATGTACATCGGAAAACATAAATTGTTTGATTTTGCATTGCTTTCCAATAGTCCCACAAAAATTATGTTTTTAAAAATAGAAATGACTAATAATTAAAATCTTAAAACAGATTATTTTAAATATCAAAGCCCTCAGTTTCAATAAAGTGCATATGGCAGGATTGTGACTTCTATGCATGTTATGAAGTTCTGAAGGCTTATATGTACAGAGAAGTGACGAAAATATTTGAAGAGCTCGTTTTGTACAGCCAACTCAATTCTAGTGACTATCAGACTACTGCATAGGTTTCAAGTTCGCATGCAAGTGAAATATTAGGGGAAAAGAAATTTGAGCATGGATAAGAAATTTATACTTTATTATAAACTCATGCAGATATTTCCAACAAAATTTCCAATTATCATGAAATCTCAAATAAAATCTTGTATGTGTCTATAGGATGAAGTGATTCCAGCAATTACCTATTCATTTAGTTCATGTAACGAAACAAACGAAGCTTAAGCATAGACAATAGATGTAAGGACACAAGGAGGAGTTACCAACAGTGTCATTAGTACTCCTTCATACTATCACACTGTAGTAGACTGCTTTACAATAGATAGTTTAACATCAGTACTGAAAATGTGTATCAGATAATGAGGTTATAAAGTTTTTAACAAATCTGACATGATTCCAGTTCACGAAGGACTTAAGGCTGGTTCCTGTATAACTAAGTCCACAAGAAAAACTGACCGGAGACATCAACTCAATTTACTTGAGGAACATTTGGAAAATTTGAATTCCCACCTGAATCATGTCTTTTGCAAGTAACAGCCCAAATTTAAATTTAAAATCAACATAGTAAACTGTGACATAAATAAACTCAAACTCCTTTTCTTGCTGCATACATTTATCATTTTGCATGCAGAAATTTAATCTGAGCATTTCAATTTCAGTAAAGGATGTACAGAACTAAAGAACTAATATACAGAAGCAACAAATTTTAGTGGTCCAATCAAAATAGCCATTTACTGATTATAAAAACATGGAAAGGAATGCATGTACAAAATAACATACCACCTAGAGCCTCACAAAAAACATACATAAATTAGAAATGAGAGTAAAGGCATAAAAAACTAAAACTAACATAAATGTACAGAAAAGGAATACATAAGAAGCTAATACTTAGGAACTTGGTTGGGATTTGTAATTGAGCCCAATTTATAGTACCTGGTAGTTGAGCTTTGATTTGGAGGAGCAATCTGGCCCATGGTAGGCATATTAGTTACACTTGAGTCACTTTTGGCTTGTGTTCCGTCTCCTCGCAATACAGAAATGCATTTCCAGCTATTCATGTAATTTGCTGTAGATACCATAAGATAAGATTCACTTACTGTGTATGGTATTACAATTCTTAGAGTAAATAATTTCAAACATTACGTACCTTTCCACAACCTCACACAACCATCATCCCCAGAAGACGCCAAAATTGTTCCTAGGATATTCCAAGAAACTCTCCAAACTGTTCCTGATAAATTGTCTTCAGGCTGAGCGGTGAGCTGGACATCAAATCGCTGAGATGACCCTTCCCTGGAAATAGGCATGATTATGTTAAAAGAGGTAGAAACTAATTTCCATAACATAAGGATTAATAAACATTAAGGACTTACGTAGGTGGCCCCAATGTTACAATGCGCACATCTTTTGTGGCAATAGCCAGCAAATGATAACTCCTTCCAAGATTAGGAGCAAATGCAATGTCGTGTACTGGTTCAGTGACTCCAATGGATGCCAGGGACTCAGTTTTGGCCCACCGTCGGGAGTTCTCACTATATTCATAAATAGCTACTTTGCTACCATTTGATGGACTAGGGTCATCACTTCCAACAGCAATCATGGGTGGATGTAGTCTAAACAGTAGAAATGGCATGAAAGTGAGGGATACTAATATATGCATACATCTTTCTCCATTAAAAAAAAAATTAACTCACCTAGAAAATGAATGGTTCCATGTCAGACAACTACAAGGCAATTTGCAATTTATTTCATACTGGAGAGTCCACTGACTGAGATTCATAACATCTGGAGCCTCATAAATTCTTACTACGCCATCTGTAGAACATGTAGCTAGTTGGAGACCAAGAGATTTAGGTCCAAACTTCACATCAGTTACAGAGGTCCTAGAGTCTACTAAATTTGTCCTTCGAATCCAAGTCTTCAGACTTCTCTCCCCTTGGGGTGGTGTTTCTCCAACTATACAAAAAATCGTTTTAAATAAATTTGCTCACAATAAAAAATCTTTGAAGATAACGGTCATGCATTATCCGTTACTCACTAATTTCTTCCCAGATGGCAGCTGTTCTATCAAATGAACATGTTGCGAGCACCTGCCCAAACTCAGGATGAGCCCAAGTGACTTTCCATACAGAACCACTATGTGCTTTCCAATTTGCAGATAAATTCCAATTTTTCTGTTCATCTTGATCCCAAACCTAGAGAGCACAGCGATTAATGAATTTTTGTAACATAAGTCGTCTGGGTAAATATGAGGACACATACAGTACACATAAATAACATGAAATGTATCGTTTGTATGGCATCAGTAAAATGTTAATTTCATTCCAATATATAATTTTTCTAAAGGTACCTTTACAGATTGGTCACTGGAGCATGTTGCCATTCGCTGACCATAGTAATCGTAGGCAACGTCATGGATTAGATCCTTGTGCTCAGCATTAATGCTATGAGCCTCGAACATCTTGCTGGTATGTATGACTGAAAACCTAAATCAGACAAATGCAGAAGGAAAAACACTTCCAATGCTTCAAAAAAGCTTAAAAACTTCTTCACCGAACCTCTGAATCTGAACCTAACCGGTAGCGCTTGTCTGCACTGTAGGGTGCAGAAAGTGATGAATGGCTGCCTACATATGCCGGTTTCATAATAGTAAAAATTCTTTAAAGTTACATCGGACTGCCGATCAAATTGAATATTTTGTTACATTTGTACATTCTAAATTTTAGTTTCATGTTTCATCAAATACAAAATCAAGTTCGTAACGTATAAAGTGGAACTTCAGGTTGGCAGTAGAAAGTTCCCCCTTTGCAGACGCCTTCGAGCAGCATTTGAGCTGATTTTTGTCTTCTTCTTGTACGTCCCCATTCCCACAGTGTCACAGTATCCCAGTATCATCATTTTAGAGCCGATTCTGTTAGTTTATTTTAACTGACAGATAACAGTACAAGATGTTTTTCGATTTGCTTTGAAACATTATTCTATGCTACAACTTTTCACAGAATGATGTGTCCTAGAAGTTATTACCTCCTGCTAGAGCTGTTGAAATGACTTGTGGTAGGCCACAGTAGGTAGGCCGATACTTTAGCACTCGTAAGTACACCTCGGGAACGTCGAACATGTCTTCTACGGATTCTGATCCGAACAAAGCCGATGGGTTAACTAATGCAGAGGAGCTCAAGAATGAGGTTGAGCGCTTGAGCCGAGAGCTAGATGAGGCTGTGGCAGAGAAGATCCAGTCTGCTAAGTATGGGTTAGGTCTCTTGGAGGAGAAACAACAATTGCAGCAACGGTGCGAACAACTTGAAACAATTTATGAAAACACTCGTCATGAGCTAGACATTACTCAAGAGGTGAGGCACTTCATGTCGGCTAGATACTTTATCTTTCTTGTAAGTTCCTGACTTTGCTAACGTTTTGTGTTAACATGTTACAGGCACTTGCCAAGTTCCAGTCAACACACAAGGCAACAACAGAGACAGGAATAGAACAGGAAGAATCCCTTCTCTCTGAATCTGCTGCATTAGAGTCATCTCTGACCCTTCAAATAACGGATTTGGAGAATGAAAATAAACAGGTATACCCATCAGAAAGCGATGATAAATTATTATGTGTGTCTACTCTTATTTACATCACAGTATTGGTTGTTGTGTACTTCATTTGCCGTATACAGCTCCGTCAAGAATTGGATCGTGTTGTTGGAGAGCGTGACCAGCTTGCCTATCAACAAATGGAATTCGACAAAGAAAATGAGGAAAGAGATTCAGAAAGGAAATCACTTAGAACAGAACTAAAAGAGTTGAAGAATAGAGAAACTCGAATGATATCGGATTATAGTGATCTGGAAGATGAAAATACCTCACTTCAAAAGCAAATTTCTCAATTGAAACAAGCTCTGGTACATTCAATTGACATGCAGCCACGTAAGATATGTGTCCTTTATAACATATGTCCTCATCCAACGTTACTTTTCCTTAGGCACTGTTTGAAGGAACCAAGCATGATGTTCGTAGAATACAGGAAGAATATGATGTTCTTCAAGGCGAGTATGATGTACTTGCTAACGTGAAGAAGATTACCGAGACACAACTGGAAGAAACTCTTCAAACCCTTCAGACAGAACGTGAAGCCAGATATGCTTTGAAGAAAGAGCTTGATCAGAAAATTAACAATGAATCTATGTACAACCTTAGTAGTCTGGCATACAGTATTAGAGGTATATAGATTTTGAATTTGTTTCTGATTTTTTATGTCTCCAAAAATAAATTGCTACTAAAAGTAATCTTTGACCAACAGGAAATGCTGCTGAAGGAAGTGATGGCGAAGAAGAAATTCCTGCTCTCAAACATATTGAAGAGGACTTAAAAGACACAGATTTAGCTTCCCCAGATAGCAAACAAGTTGATCTCTTTAGTGAAATTCATCTCAATGAACTGAAAAAGCTTGAGAAGCAGTTAGAACAGGTTTGGTTTTAACTATTTTACCTCAGTCATAATCTTACCAAATCTACTGTGTCAAGTTCATTTCTCAGTCATGCTCTGTTTCCTTCACTAGGCTGAAAATGAGAAGACACAGTTAACAACGAATTTGAGAGATGCTCAATCTTCATTGGAACAATCTCGTAGTGAACTCAGTGCTCTCATGGCCCGAATTCTACAAGTCAGCGCAAATGTTGAATCGCTGCAAGACCATTGCAAGAAGTCCAGTGGAAAGGTGAATTTTTAAAAAGATGCATATGGAGTATTAAATATTTCTACTCTGCGTGTAAATCTTCATCATTAAAACTTGTTTCAGGATGATGCTCATCATTATAAAGCATGGTTTAGCATTGCTGCCAAAGAACTGGAGGCTTTGCATAATGCATTAGCAGAAGTAGAGAAGGGCTTAAACTGTTCTGATGCAGCATTGCAATTAAGAACTGAAGTTGCAAATTTGAAAAATAAGGTACAAACTTACTGAATTGATTTACTCCTCAGGGAAAGTCTCCAATTCTGCAGTACTCATTTTGTGTTTTTCTGTTCAGCTGCTTGATGCAGAGCAGCGAGCAGCTGAATTGGATGGGGATGTTCAGCTTCTGGGTTCTCTTGCCAAGGAGGCCAATGAACTGATGAGCTCCACCCACAACAACCTCCTTGCTGCATCTGAAGAAGTTGCCCAACTCTACCACCATGTTTGCACAGTTAATGGAGAAACTCCAAGCCGTGTCCTTCTTGACCATGAGAAGCATGATGAAATTGAATTGAAACCCACTGGTGATCTTATGGAAGGACGCCTTGCTGGCATGGAGAACCTCAGAGATATTAGTGGCATGTCTCGCAATGTCGAGACTCTCCTTGACCAAATTAAGTTCTTGCGCTCTGCAGTCAATAATACTATTGACTTGTCCAAGATCAAGGGCACCAGACTGGCTTCTGATAGTAAGAATCAATTCAAATTTTTCAACTTTATTCCTGTCCAAATTTTCCCTGCTAATGTTTGTTTCTTTTTTTAGTTTCTTCAGGCTGTGAAGGATTTTCAGCTGCTGAAGTTAGTGAGTTAATGGAACAAGTAATCAAGCTCAAGTCTCTACTGTCAACCAAACGAGAACAAATTGCAACGCTGCGCACAGTTTTGAAATCTAACAAGAATACAGCTGAAGTTGCTCTAAATAATCTTAAGTCGAAGTATGAAAATGAGAAAGCAATTGTCAGTGAGACCATGATGAAATTGCGAAATGAGTTGAGGTTGCTGAAGGAGGATGCTGCCACCTTCTCTAGCTTACGTGCCATGTTTGCTGCTCGTTGTGAAGAGTATGTTACCCAGGTTGATGAATTACAGCGGCAACTGGTTGCTGCCGAGGAAGAAAAGAAGACTCTGAATCAATTGTTGCGTCTTGCTGTAGTCCAAAAACTCAATCTTACACAGCGACTTGAGGAATTGGAAATGGATAGAGAAATTCGGACAGCACGACGTGCTCCAGCTGCACCCAGTCACTCAACTCCACCACGTCAAAGCAAGTCTAGATTTACAGCTCCCTCTCCAAGACAGAGAGATTATTTCTAGGAGTTAGGCTCGGGCAGTTGCAGGCGAGCTGTCCTGCTCTGGTCCTGGCTTCTTGGCAGCCGCAAAGCTGAGGAGAAAAAGTAATACATTCAAGTGAGATCCTTCTCTACTGACGAATGCGAAGAGTGCAGACGTGGTATTTCTCCGTATGTGGTAGAAGTTTGAGACAAGAGGAGAACCTTACTTGTGCTGTCCGAGTTACACAGACATTGCCACAGACTGGAGACCTGGTAAAAGTTGCACTTTATGTTTTGCATGGCATAGAAGTGAGAATTAGTGTCTATTTTACATTTCCAATTTTTGACCAAGTTGCATTTGGCCTTTTATACAAGTGTGAATGGCTTAGAAGTTCTTATTAAGAGTGTGTTATTTGGGTGTGGTTGTGGTCTTATTTGGTCTGAAGCCAGCTGGAGTTAACATTTGTAAAAAGAGCAATTCATAGGTGTGTCCAAAACACATTTTGCTCTGCTCGGAAATTTTTTGTTTTACCTTGTTTTGAAGATATGATTCTTTTTAGACCATATTGTACTATTTAATTCTTTAGTCCGCCCAAAGTACTGTGGTATACGTGCAGCTCAACTATTTAAATACTGTAAATTACCTGTTAATTTTGAGAATTATGGTTAATATTCCATGTTTTAAATTGTTTGGACGTTTAGTGTAACTTGTCATAAGTTTTCACACTTGTGTTGTGCATCTGATTCATTTGCTTTCATCTGTTGCTTATCTTGGTTTGGAAACTGTTTGTTTTCTCCTCTTTTCTCTAATTTGTTGTGTGGTCCTGATAGTTTCAATTTTGTTATGACTTCTTATTTGGAACATTTTTTATCATACGTATGCTTCCTGAGAAATTTTATAGTATTGGTGGATCGAATAATTTGTCTCATCTATCCGTCCACCAAAACTTCCCAGACGAAAATGTGCGCAAATTGTTGCTGTATGTTTTGTGAAACTAGCTGAACTGAAACCAATATCATTTTGCCTCTTTGCATCAATTTCTTTTTTCACACTACATAATAATCTGATGTGCAAAGAGACCTTTCCTTGTTGAGGAATGTTTCATCTGAAATTTTGTGAGGGGGAATACTGTACGATCTGGGTATTGTAAATTATTTGCAACCGTCCTATGATAACTATCTGTTTCTATGTGAAGTGAAATTACAATTGTCAGTAAAACTGACACATCTTTAATTAAAATCAAGGGGGGACTTGTTGTTGTTGTTGTTGAATGTTAAAAACTATTGCTTGTGATTGCTTCCGTCATTTAAAAAATTATGCATGTTTTCACATATCAGTCTGCACATGGAACTTGCCCACTTGTAGATCGTTATTATGAAATTTCTATATATTTATGACTTTATTTATTTATTTAATTTCTATTATATTTGTGTTGATAGGCTACTTGCGTGTCGGGTCGCATTTGTAAAAGAGTTAACATCTGCCAGCCATTCAGGGAGGGTATGTTCCAGTATAGACTCCCATTCAGCTGAAGTTTCTTTTCAAATTTGAACTTTTCACCTCAGATAAGTGTCTGGCCAAAGTTCTTATTTAGAGGTTGTGATTTATTAAGGTGCCACATTAAATAGATGCTATTAAAAAAACAAATAACACTCCAACCAACCTATTCCTATTATTCAATGAACTCAAGGTTTGTGAAAGGCGATCCCAGAGAAGTTATTGTGTTGGTCCACCCAAAGCAAATGACTGAAAACCCCTCCATAAAGGAAATTCAATTATCCCCTTGTCCTTGAGCATCGTCTTTTATCATTGGAAAGAGGAGGGATGATGTTTTTTTTGTTGCTTCCTTTTTTTTTTTTAAGAGTTTTGTTATGCTGGTGTTATTGATTTTTTTTTTCATGTATTGTACTTAAGAGAGTGAATTATTGACAATTTTCCGTCCTTTCCTCAGTGCATTGACCCCTTCTGTGTTCTTGTGTAAAAATATATCCTATGTTGCAGCTTCTCTTAAGTTTTTTCTTTTTCTCTTGCTTGTCATATGACTTTTTTTTTTTTTTTAACTTGAATTCATATTTGTTTCACTTCATTTCCTTGAATACAGTGTGTGTCTTAGGTGCAGAATGTATTTTTCAATTCAGGAGTGCTACATGCATCAATATCATACTGATGTATGAATTGGAGCCATAAGTTTCTGATACGTTTCATGCTGGATACCAGTGATTTAGAATTCACTTTAATTCCTTTCATATCAAGTTTTGTGTACCCTGTATTACAGGTCCAGGCTATAACTTGTATGTATGTTATGTTCATGTTTTCTCTCTTTTTTGTTTTCTCCCTATGGTTTGTAACCAAAGTAGGAGTTCTATAGCTGCATCACAGTTTTTCCTGCCTAATATATTACAAGAGATTTTACAATACAGCTTTACAAGGGATGTACTTGATGAGGTTTTTAATGTTACTAATATTGCAAAACTGTTGCATTTGATAGCAGTAATTTGTAAACACCAGGATTTAGCGATGCTGTAGTTATTTGTGCAGGTAGCATTGGCTGAGTTCATGTCCGAGTAGGGGAACTTCGTGTTACTTTATTACATATGATGTTATACAGGGGCACTGCATTTAATAATTAGGTATAGTTAGTGTATGGAATGAAGAGCGTCCTATTTTTGCCTTTCTTGGAAAAGACTTTTTGAGTGAAATAGCTCTTCAATTTACCTCAGTGTGGCTGAGCTCAAGAAAAGATTAAGTATTAGAGTGAAATTAACTGAGTGCTTCTTGATTCATTTGTTTGTTTGTTGATCACATTAAATTGTTTTGATTATGATTTCCATAGTTTTATAAATATCCCTGTTAATCTCTTATGCATTTTTGTACAATTTTGAACATTTCCAATTTTACTTCATAAATTATTGTTTTATAGTCATTGATAATTAGAGTTGTTGAATCTACATGGGAGAGCATAGTATCAGAGCAATTCAACTGACTTTTGTTTGGTGCCCATTTTTTAGTCTTGTAACCGAACAAAGCCTGCGTTAATATTGCTCTGCTGTACAAATGACTCTTTCATTGTAGCAAGTGTTGTTTTGTAAGCTCTTACCTTACCCCTTCATAATTTTATACTCATAAGGTGAAGTGTGGCTTTGCAAGCTGTGAAGAATACTGTCACAGTGTAGCAGAAGCTGTACAATGTTCAAAACATTATTAAACAATAAAATATTTCAAAAACACGACAGAAAATCCTAAAGACCTAATCATGAATTTTGGGCTCCTCACTTGCTAAAAAAAAAGATTTCTTCGCACTGTCTAGAACTTTATTTTAGGGATTGAAACAATTTTTTAAGCACAACATAATCTAATTTCATAATATACAGAGTTGATGTTTTTATCTTCGGTATCTATACCGTTTGAAGTGGAACCAGAGCTGGAATATGTTGTTATGAAACTGACATCGGAATCCTCGTTTATAAGAGTATTCCCATTCCCTATTAACAATTTTGAAGGCTATATCTTCATAGGGTGGACCAGCATGAAAACGTAGAAGTGCAAAGTCCTTATTCTCTGGGCACGGTGTCTAAAAATGAGGAATTGGTTAAAAATTAGATACAATAACTACAAAATTGTGCTCCAGCTGAACAATCAAACAAAATAACTGAAAGTTACGAAAAGACTTACAAGAAAGTACTCCGGAGTGGCACCCTTATCAATGAGATCGGGATAGAATATATTGAATTTGTATCCTTGAACAATCTTTGGAGGAGGATTGTCCATATCATAGTGGGTTTGATTGTATTTATTCCACTCAAATCCAGTGTGAACTCTGAAAATAACATGTGTATTTAATTTTAGACAGTCACCTTTCGTCTTTGGAGATCACAGTACATTAAAAACATACCTGTTGAAATAGCGTGGCTTGCGAGGTCTGTACTTGTCGGACCACAAATAGACTTGTGTGTCAAGCTGCGTTTCCACAGAAAATTCAGCCTCATCTCCTCCCATACCTTTACGAGCTTCCCTTTGCAATGCCCTCTCTTCTGCAGTAATAACATTCTGAATAGAGAAGGGAACAATTACCATCAAAACACTTTTGAAATTTAATACAGTAAAATCTATTTTTATTTCCCAACTTTTCCAATGGTACTGTTCACAATGAATACCTCACCAACGAACTTACCTCTACACGTTGACCAGCCCCCTGAGTAATCTGTACGCGGGCAAATTCTAGACGTTGCAAGTCATCTTCCTCAGATATAACTAGAGTTCCAGGTTCTAGATCACTTTGCTGAAGGTAACGAGGAGAGTATCCTCCAGAATCATAATCAGCAAAGCTTTCCCGTAACATATCATTTGCAGCATTGTCATTTCTATAAAGAATGTACACAACATTCAATTAGAGACTAATTTATCCAAGGTAAATCTAATTAAATCAGAATGGAAACAGAAAAATAGGTGCATGTACTGACTCTTCATTTTCATCATCTTCACCCTCCTCCTCATCTGGATCATGTCCCTCACTGTCTGCCTCAACTTCTGGATGTCTATCTTGTTTGGTGGATGCATTTGCTAATGAAGTGGAGGGAAGATTTTCCCCATCATCATCCTCAGCAACACCCTGTTCTGCCTTCAAAACCTGAAGTTTCTTGCGCAAATTTTCCTGATGACGATCTCTCAAGCGTGCTCTTGCCATGTGTGCTGAAAACAGTGGTAGGTTAAAGTACATAAAACCAAAGCAGAGTAATAGACTGACACTAATGTCATCACAGTATACCTTTGAGCTGGCTGAGTAAACTTTCCCAATATCCGATATCAAGCCCTTCAACCTTATTATTTATTTTGCTCTCAATTTTTGTCTGTAACTCTTCTAACTGAAAGGCTGTTTTGCCTTTAAAAACTGATGCCACGTCCTTCGCTACTGATTGATGGATACCTTCTCGGCGGCCAACAGCTGCAACAAAAAATTGAGGATGGATCAGTAACTAAACAGAACATCGAACCATGATAAAATGAAAATATGGACACATGTCAAGCCAGGTCAATTACCTGTATCATAATCATTTTGTTTCTGTAATTTACGCAACTTGTGCAACTCATCCTCAACAATGACAGTAATGTCATGCCAATAGTCCAAATTTTTTCCTCTCTCAAGCTCCTTGTACACTTTGATGTCTTCAATTAAATCTTCCAAGTCCTGAGTGGCTAAGCCATTTAAGTATGTATATGGTTCATGCATTTCAACAGCATCAACCTCTTCTTCAGCACTGATGTACTTGGCTAATAGATCAATTGGCTTTGCTGGAATTTTAAAAACATATTAGATGTTGGAGAATTAAAAAACCCAAACCTAACTTTACTCAGACAAATGAAAGAACTCACCTCTTCCGTCCTGCATACGAATTCGGGAGCGTAATCTGGCTTGTTCGAGATGAAATTGATCTTCTTGTCGTTCCCATTCTTGGAATTGAGCAGCCTCCTTATTTCTCTGAAGAAGGGCCATTTCCTCCTCTCTTTGCTGTCTTTCTAGCTCCCTTTCCTGGCGGCGTTTTTTAACCTTTTCAAGCTCACGTTTGTTTTCTTCTTGTTTCTGTCTGTTACGTACTTCCAGCTCATCTCTACTGAGACCAGTCAGCCCTTCTCGGTCTAGTTTCTTGTTCCAAACAAACGTTGACAGTAGATTTCCATCTCCAAAGGGATTGTCAGTGTTGGTATAGTGCAGATAGTCATTATCCCACCCCATACGCTCTTTGCGTTTTCTTTCCTTTGCCTCTTTCTTCAGAAGTCTTCTTAATCTTTTCTCTTCAGGGGTCTCATTAGCTTTCAAGGATTCTTTTTCAATACGTTTTTTCTCTACTTGTCTCTGTCTTTCTTCATGCAAACGTTTCATAAGTTTAGTGGAATCAGCAGAAGAGGCAGAAGTGCTGGAAGATGAGCTACTGGATGAGTCCGACCGCAACCTGTGAAAGAATAACAATAACAGCAATGTTGACAATTCTGGTTCAAGGGAACTGCAATGCAAACCTTATATGGTGAACTACAAACCTTTTCCCCTTCTTTTTTTTCTTTTTTTTAGCATGTGATGAGCTAATTGATTCATCTGAGCTATCATTAGATTTCTTCTTAACTAACTTGCCAGACTTGTAGTTTTTGTCATAGCCTAGCCGTTTATCCTTCTCCGAACTTCTTTTCACCTTGTGTTGGTCACGTTCATAGCTTCTTGAACGGCTTCTTGATCTACCTCGGTCTCTTGATCTGTGACGCCTACTAACTTCAGTGGAGTGATCTCTGCCTCTGCTGCGGTGTGAGGTACTATTTTTGTCTGTACTTCTACCTGCGTCTCTGCTGTTACAATACCTGTCATCTCTTCTATCCCTTCTATCAGCATACTTAGAGGACATGCTAGAAGGGGTAAACACAATGATAAAAAAAGGAAATTAGCCAGCATTCCCATTGAGTAACCTCCTTCAATAAAAGATTATACATTCCGTACTAAAAGCCGCAGATTTTCGCCATATTTACTTTGAAAATCGTAAAACAATACAAGAATTGTTCATAGCCACAATTTAAAAGGCGAATAAAAGGTTAATAGTGAATCTTGTCTGAAATCTCCAAAAGGCATAACCTCTTGTGAGAACGCTCATGCCATTCAACAGCTTAACAGTTAAATGTCAGAGTTCGCAGTATTGTCGAAAAAGATTTTACCTCTTAATAAATCCTTCCAAATAAACCAAATTTGAAATCGATAATTAACTTTGTGAACGTCACAAGTACGTGGTTTGTGAAGAGCAGTTGATGATGTTTGTTTTCACTATACTTTGTTTTCTTCTTCTCCTTCCTCCAATCGCTCATCATCCCCCCCCCCCCCCCCCACTTCCAATCCGTCGAATCTAGAGTCGAATCCGTCCGTCTAATCGGCATCGCGTTTTGAGTGTTTTTGAGGGTCGTGAGCAGTCTTGAGGCCTCTAGAGCTCTTAAAGCTTTAAAATTAAAATCTACGACGGAAGAATCAACTGAAGGTGTCTGTGGCGTCTTTCTGGGGCTAGAACTGTGAAGTAAAGTAGGGAACATGCTAAATCCATGATAGGTGGGGGTGGAGAGGAAGGAAGCAAGGGACCTAGGGGAGGGTGAAGGGACTATTTGGTTGCCATAACGACATGGCTTCGGGAGGAGGCGACGGCAGAAAATCTCATCCCAGTAACGGCCTGATATATGGCAGGTACGTGATGCGCCGTGAGACGAAAGGCGCCGGCCGCACCATTTTACAACGAAGCCTTCCGTTCGTAGGGCCAACACGACTGCGGGGGCGGCTGGGGGTGCCACCGGTACCGACCGCCCCCGCGTCACCTACGTCACCGACCTGGACAAGTCGGTAATCGTCAGCAACTTCGACAAGCGGGGGTGGGTCCAGGTGTCCCCAGACGACGACTGGAACTTTTACTGGTGAGGAATTGCTTCTTGTGCTACAGCGCCACTGGGTAGGCAACCCAAATTCACCCAGGCGAACTACCTCCGTTCCGTAGAGTCGACAATAATGAACGTATACCTCACTGTGTCTTCTTTTAAAGGGCCGGAACTCAGACCTGCCGAACCCTCTTTAGCGTCGACAGCGGCTACCGGATGAATGACAATCAGTGAGTAATGCCTGCGCCGTGGGGGCCCGTCGACACGATCCCTATGCCATTAACAACAAGGTAATGGGGTTCTCTTTCTAGGATGATAAACCATTTTCCCAACACGTACGAACTGACCAGGAAGGATCTGCTCGTGAAGAACATTAAGCGATACCGTAAGGAGCTCGAGAGGGACGGCAACCCCCTGGCGGAGCGGGGAGAGACGCCCTCACGGTACCTCCACCTCGACTTCGTGCCCGTCACCTTCGTTCTGCCCGCCGGTAACGTCATCTTAAGTCAGCAATCATCCATTAAGAAGAACGCCTACAATGATGTCGCAAGGGCAACCTGATTTGGCCAATCGAGCACTCATGGCACCTGATGGTTAGGCAATATCAGCTTCAGCATACACGCGTGCCGTGACGGCTAGCCAACCCTATCACTCGCAGGCGCTCGGCGTCGCCACTTGCTTGCGATCTAAGGTTAGGGAAAATGCGGACGAACCTTACGGACGACGCCTACAAACGAGTCCTTTTCAATTCCATCGCTCTTAGCTCGCCGAGTTCTCAAACCCTGACCTACAACGAGAGTGCCAGGGAATTCCCTGAGAGCGACACTTCAAAGCGCGAGGTACGCGCGTCGGGGACTCACAACCCCTCTGACTCTCTGCCCCTCCTTGTTGTGCCTAAATTTAACTTCCAGACTACAACATGTTCGTCGAGGAGTACCGGAAGAACCCACAGTCCACGTGGATCATGAAGCCGTGCGGCAAGAGCCAGGGCGCGGGCATCTTCCTCATCAACAAGCTGTCCAAACTCAAGCGCTGGTCGCGGGAAAGCAAGACCCCGTTCAACCCCAACCTCGTCAAGGAGTCTTACGTCATCTCCAGGTCTCGAACCTAACTTTTCGCCACTCGCCCACCGAACTGGTGGTCGTGAGAAGTGAGGCCGTCGTTGACGTTTGCTGCGTTTTCAGGTACATCGACAACCCGCTGCTCATCGGGGGCAAGAAGTTCGACCTCCGTCTCTACGTCCTCATTACGTCCTTCAGGCCGCTCAAGGCCTACCTGTTCCGGCTGGGCTTCTGCCGGTTCTGTACCGTCAAGTACGACGCCAGCATCCAGGAGCTAGACAACATGTACGTGCACCTTACCAACGTGAGCGTGCAGAAGCACGGGGTAAGTCCACCCCCTATACGGACACCGCGGCCTCAACCCCTCGGCGTCGTGCATAAAGTTTATCCCGGTTAATCCGACTTTCCTCTGACCTGAAATCCCAAACTGCGATGTGTAGCGCCTGCGAGTGCCGGGATAGGCCAGCCCGTACGACACAGAAGTGCACGCACAAGTCGTGGTTGCCTACCCAGCAGGCGCTATTAAGTGCCCAGGCTTATTTATACTGGTGAAAAGCTCCGAAGGGAATTGGGCGGAGGCCGGGATCGAACCCGTGAACCCGCCGCTGCTGCCACGAGTAGCGCCCAGTCACCTGAACCGACTAGCCACCAGCCGTCCCCTGTTAATAGGCACGTTCTGCCGGTCCGGTCCGCAGGGTGAGTACAACAGCATGCATGGCGGCAAGCTGTCGGTGCAGAACCTGCGGCTGTACCTGGAGAGCACGCGGGGCAAGGCGGTCACGGAGCGGCTCTTCTCGAACATATCATGGCTGATCGTGCACTCGCTCAAGGCCGTGGCCCCGGTCATGGCCAACGACAGGCACTGCTTCGAGTGCTACGGCTACGACATTATCATCGACAACAAGCTCAAGCCCTGGCTCATAGAGGTAAGAAGAGGAGGGGGAGGTTTGAAACTCCTGCAACTAGGCAATAGCATGATAGACTTCTGCAACTGTAACACGGCACTGGTGCAGGTGAACGCGAGCCCGTCGCTGACGTCCACGACAGTCAACGACCGAATACTGAAGTACAAGCTGATCGACAACATCCTCTCCGTGGTTTTACCTCCCGACGGGATACCCGAGTAAGTCTCTCGTGTGGCTCCCCTCCCCTCCCAGATGTTTTGTGGCTCCGACCTCAAATCCAACCACCCCGTTCACAGCACCCGCTGGAACAAAGTGCCGTCCCCTGAGGCGCTTGGCAACTTCGAGCTGCTCCTGGACGAGGACTTGGCAGCGCAGGACGACCACCCGAGGAGGAGCGACAACAGGACGCACTCCAGCAGGTGGAAGTGATTCAGAAATGTCGGAATGTGTTGGGAGACAAGAAATGAAAATCACAAGCGCGTGGAAAAATACACATTTTATTTCTAAACAGAACATTAGGGTTTTAATTGGGTGCATACTGTTTATAAACCATCAGTCTGATTAAGACCAAAACAAATCAACAGGCCAACAAAAGAAAAAAAAATACAACAACCCTAAAGGTCATGTACTATGATAAGATAGTCTTGAATGAGTCTGGAAGTGATCACATTGTAGGCTGATACGATAAAGCAAGAATGCACAATACTTACATGTAACATGGAGCAAATGTTAAGCAGGAAGTTACTGCGACTTTTTCAAAAATTATGCAGAGCTAATTTTAAAAATATTACACACAAAGAAAATCAGGGTCTCCATCATGGTGAGGGTAAGGCAAATTAAAATTGACTATTTAATAATTAATGAAATCGTACAACAAAGTTCAAAGTTTTGGTGGAAGCCTCAACTCTGTGACAAAACATCTTAATGAAGGGAAGTCTTTCAATAAATTATAACATGGTTCAGACTTCTCAGCACCCACAAGAAATAAAAAATAAACATGGTCTTCTAGACTGAGACAAAAAATTATCCATAACATTTCTTGAATGGCTTGCTTGACCCATGCTGTCCTACATTTTAAAAAAACCAGGCACACTACTGGAATTCACTTTGGAAAATTCATGAGTCAAAACTGTCAACTAAAGCGCCTAACTGGCATAAGGATAACAAAAAGTCCTTCATCTTCATAACGCTCTTAGAAGTGCCATGCTCTAAAAACATTCGTAAGCATATGGGCAGCATAAAAAAAATGAGATGTCACTATACCTAGCTACTTCTAACTTGAGGAATGGGCTGAAAACTATAAGAGACGCGACTGAAATCACCTCTACATGGAAGCTGCCTAGGGAGAGGGAGGAAACAAGTCATGAAAAAACTACCAATTTGAAAGGGAAGCTTTGGGTAATATTTGTATATCACACCAAATTCAGATAAACATTTTTGAAATAGTAGTCTTCTTCTATATGTTCAAAGTGTAATGGCATTCAAGTGAGACATGACTAAATAAAGTGAGTTTAGCAGCTTTGAAAAGTCCAGGGACTAAAATTTTCAATATGTTCAGAAATTAGATACAGACAGGTGTTGCAAACGATCCTGGCCTCCTTTGAATAAGGCCAACCTCTAGACCAGATAATAAAGGAAGGTTGTCCAAAAAGTAGGTTGGGTGGATTACCTAGGCTGCTCCTCGTTCCCACCAACAATAGTAGCAAACATGGAAAAGTTAGGAGAACAATATCGGTCACTACCTGTAACACATGACTAAATAAGGCCATCAAGTTCAGAAAACAGGTAACTTCTAAGTGTAGTGGGATCAATAATGCCAAAATGTATCAATCACCATGGAGAGAAGCAATCTACACATGCACATGAGATGTACATACTCAGCAGAAAAAGCAAAATCTATAATTAACATATCCCTTTACCAATAGAACATAGAGACTTGCAAAGTAGCTGAGAAAGTGTCACATATGTGAAACAAATTTTTAATTGTCTGTGAGGATCCTAAAAGTTGCAAGTGTAAAACCATCTAAAAGTTTGTTTTTAAAGTAACATAAAAAAAAAGAGACAAAATATTACATAAAAATTTGATGGGCTGACTTTCAAATAATATGTACTGAAGGAGGTACAAAAGCTACAATACTGTATTTACACTTGAATATAAGGCAGTGAAAAATCATCCCCATCACCTCACTCTCTCTGACCTCTCAGTTCATTCTTTGTGATCATTAGAACTCCAAAGAAAAAGTAACAAAATACACAAAGCACTCCATAAAAAATTAAAAAAAAAAAAAATCACAGGAAAAGAGAATGATACAGGGAAGGTTGGTTGAAAGATACGTACTTTCACCTGAAGTGGTTGTGTTAGAATTTAGACAAATTTTAAGCACATTACTAGTTTCAACCCCCAGAGAATTCGTTACTAGTTTCTCAGAATATTCTACTATCACAGCCTTGGCAGAAAAAAAAAAGAAGATATTTATAAGAAACAATTGGCGTCATATATAATGAGCATCATGAACATTTCAGAATGTAAGAAGTAAATGAACAGCTCGCAAAGGAATAATAAAAAAGTGCAGCCAAGTTAGGAAAGAAAATTTACTGTTCTCATAAAACATTACTTGCAGTAATGTTTCTGCACAAAACTTTCCAATCAACACACTGAAAACAAATGATACGTGTTTCCACTGGAATAACTACATAATTGTAAAAAGTTGGCACTACAACCAGAAAGCACTATACACATGGGCACAGTATTGGTCTGTTGGAATCAGATTACAGATACACAAATTCCAATATTGATGGAATGAAATAAGCAGCCTTGAAAGAGTTAAAAATTTTCAGGGTGAAAATTAACATATAAAACAGCACTGTTTATAAATTGTCTGTCCTTAAGGATTTAAAGAAACCTATTTAAACACTTGTCTTGTAAGAGAAGAGTGCTACTGCACACAAACAAGTTTACAATGACTCATACAGAGATGAAATTCAAGACAACTGGCAAGCTATGGCTGCACATAAGAGTCAAATAACAAATATTGTTCGACTTATTACAAATTAATAGCTGGAGCCACCCTAGGGACCATCAACATTTTGCCTTATACTCAGGTAAATACAATATGAAAAGTTACTTGTCCTTATCATCTTCTTCATCAGAATAATTTGTGGGTTGTTCTCCATCACGCAGTAGACGTCCAACATAGTCATATTTTTCTGGAAGATAAGGAATTGATAAAGCAAAGGTTATCAAGTCAACTTTACAATGGAAAAAATGTGCTAAACCAATTATACCTGTGAACTGCATTTCCCACTCGCGTACAGACTCCATTTCCTGGGGGTTGAGATCGCTCAAATCATCATAGCCTTCCTTCTCACACGAGACCGAAAATGTGGCTAACCCTCTGGATGCATCTCGACCACCAAAAGCAGCATAAGGACCACCTGAAAAAGTTAATTTATGGATGGAGTAAGAAAATATTTTCTATATGCTCTATATCCTCTTCATCCTGATGTCAAGTACATTCAAAGTCTTCACAAAGCTGCCAAATTCATCCAACACTTTTCTAATGCAAGGTAAAACTTGGGCAACATATGTTTGAAACAAACCAAGAAGTACCACAGTTCGCTCAGAATACAAGAGCAAGTTTGAGGATAAGGTACATAACAAATCAGCTTTATGTTGTACAGCACAGTGGAAGGGTGAGACCTGTTGACCTCACACCATATTAGCATACAAGACAATGGTGATGATTCAGCCAAATTTAAATAGCAAGCTGACCCTGCCTGCATATAAAATTACTGCAATTTGAAAAGAAACTTACAGAAAGAAGAAGACACAAAAAATATCCACTAACTTAGAATTTCAAAGAGGTGGCTATGGATGTAATTACATCAAATTATGCAACTGCAGAACAGAATTTTAAGGAACACTAAGGAGGACCCCTTCGAAGGTACGGGGAAGCAGAAATGTCTATTTTAACTTCGGACCAATTGAATGTCCCTTTGGACTTGGACCTCAAGACGAACCAGAGAACCGAGCGATTGGGCAACAAGTCTGTATCGGCTGCTAAAATTTCACCGAGCCGAGTTGTCAACATGTTAACCTCCAAATCACCCACAAATATTAGAGCAAAACTCACCTGGACCGTAGAATCGCTTTCCTTTGGTGACATCAAATACTTTTCCATTGACTGCCACGAGGATTCTCCCGTCAGAACCGTTGCCATCGTATTTCTTCATCTCCTCTACAGTAAAATCTTTCCTGATCTTCGGCAGTTGAGGTTCTGGCGCTGATGGCACAGGAGTTTCATTGCGGCTTTTAAATATTTTGTATACAAGGAAGAAAATAACGCCGACGAGTGCTAAATTCAATGGACTGGTGATGATTTCATTAAAAATGGACGTTAAAATGCCCTCTGAAGATTCCGAAACTGGAGCACTCGTGTCGCTGGCCATCTTTACGAAATTTACGCCGTCATTTCAGACGTACGCACACCACAAGGCAGAAAGGGGAAGCAGGCGCTCGAAAACAAGAGGAGAACATTGTATCGCTCTCTCTTGCACATACAGCACAGACTGTACACGAGAAGGATGCAGTCGTACGCTGTTTCGGATCTAGCCGAACTGGAGGGGGAGGGCCTTGAGTTTTGGCTATGAGAGCTATTGAGAGTTTCAGAACGTGCATAAAAAGCAATAATAATCAGAAGAAAGGGACATATTAGGTGAAACTATATGGCGAGTGACAAATTTAATCAACAATCTCAAAGTTATTGAAAGCCTTTTCATTGTGTCGGTTCGTCATGGGGGTACACAGATGGCGCTACGATCTGAATATGGTGCGCATGCGCGCTTTTCATCGAGGGAATATCTAAAAAAAAAACATTGGTACTCATCTTAGTGTGTTTAAATTCTATTGAAATTTGAAACAATTTGAACATGATTCAATCGTTCCCACATTACTTCATCGCTTCAACTCCCTCTGCTTACGAGTTCGGATCACTTTCAATAAAGTTCAGTACAGTAAAGTTCAAGTTTGCTGTAAAGTGTGTTATGGAAGCAGCCGGCACGCCGGAACATCGCCGTAAATTGGCATCCGAGGGACGATTTCTTTGTGGTTGTAGCCTAAACATCAGACAGAACTGCTTCAAAACACGTAGAAGGTATATTTCTGACAATTGGATGAATTATTCCGGCAAGATACTCAGCTCCCACGACAACAAAAAAAGCCGTTTTGAACTTGATCGGCCTTTGATAGCTCACACAGGGAATCGGAGGAAATCATTGAGCAACTTATAGTACGTCGGCCCTTCAGAACCTATCAGTGCCCGTTCCGTCAGTCACTGATGGTTGAGTACCCGGTACCGGGTGCCTCACGTGCGCCGTGTGTTCAATTTCCGCGCTCTTGCGGAAACGCCACCCTGCATTTCGTGATACCCTTCCTCCTGTTGGCTTCGGGACACCTCGCCTCACGGCTAGGTTACAGGTGTAAAAACAGCCAAGTCGAACAAGCTCGGGGTAAAATCTCTGGCAGTGTGGTTTACACGAAAAAAGATGAATCATTAATTGAATTTGAAATTTTGAGTTTTTACTTCTTCGACTAGACCATGCGAAAAGGATAAATACATGAAGGACGCCATCGAGTTCAGGTTGTAACAGCTGGCAGTACCGTCTGTGACCCAGGGCAGTGCGGCAGTAATCGCGTATTTCTCGGCTAGTTGTGAACATCCAGCTCTCGTTTGATATTTTTTGGATTCGTCTCGGGGTGAACTACATTTCTGCGGCTCGCTACATACCCTAAAAGTCGCCAAAAACACCAAAATCGAGCACCAAATGAGGAAACCAATGGTGGAACTCACTGAGGCCACGTGACCACCGCCGACCAATAGCAGCGAAGAAGCCTCGTTTATACTCGGAAATTTTCTGACAAGCGTAGAAAACTTTTCATCAACAGCCGCCATTTTGACTTACTTCACTGTGTTGAAATTTGGAAATTATTCTTGAAATTTACAGTTGTTTCTGACCTCCTAGTGGTCTTTATTTGCAATAATCAAGTGCGGTAATGTTCGATGTGTGGTTCTACCTCGTTTAAGTGTGTTATTTTGTGCCGATGCTCGGGAAATATTGTGCATTCTACTCGGGATCATTGTGCAAGTTCCGAGCGAAGATGGAGAGTGGAACCCAGTAAGCCTATCGGCCGACCAGGGGCTTCTTTATGTCCGATGGTAGTCTTGGTGGTCTTAATATGTCCTTTGAAGGATATTCTGATGGCATGATCAGACCAAGGCGTCCTTCGATGCGTGTGTGGGCTACTAAGCCATGTGTATCGGATATAAGTCGCAGTAAAACAGAAACTTAGGCTAGAGGGCACGGCTTTTGTAAACAGGGTGATCATGGGCGACCATCTAGTAGACGGGCCGCCAAACAAGCGGCAAAAGCTGGCGGATCCTTTCCAGTCTACTCCGGAACCTAATGGTGAGTTAAACTTTGGCAAACCGAAGCCTTTCATTTCAAAATTTCACATCCCATACCCCGATTTTCAGTGCCGAGTGTTGATGCTTCGCATTGGGCACAAGCTACGAAATTGACATTGTGTACGATTTTCGCGTCACTTTACTCGTGCTAATTCTTTGGTAATGCAGTTTTTGACCCAATTATGACTTCTGTTTCCTCGATAGTGAATATTTTTAGACGAACAGGTTTTTATATATCCTGTGAAACTTAATGACATTAACCTAGGTTTCAGAGTTGTCTCACTGCCTATTTTTCAATGTTTCTGTACCATTTTCCCCTAAATGAAACCCGAAAATATAACCTCTTCATTGTGCTTTTGAGGCAATTTTGACACTGACAAAAATTGAACTTTCAAATAATACTAGAGTTCTTAAACAACTTAACCTATTAAGGCTTCACTTCATTTTTCTCAGTTTTTATAGTTTTCTGTATTAAGTTGTTTGGGAGATTTGGATGCAGAATATTGCTTTCAAAATTTTAGTGCTTGTTTCTGTTAATATAATGAGGGGTTTGTTGCCATTTGAGCTGTGTGACAGACCTCATAATTCATCATCAGATTGTCTCAATCTGACAGTCAATTTTATATCTATCTGTCTTAGATTTTCCCTTGGTGTGTGTTCAATCAGCTCTTAATGCATATTCCACTCTCATATGTGAAAAGTATTTTATTGTAGAGTTATTGGTCTTATTGGTTTCATTCATTCATAGCTGGTAGTAAATCCATCCAATGAAACCTTTCAATGAGTTACAACTGATTGGTTTCTTACTTCAGCCTTCTCTTCCAGTAACACCAATCTTATTCTCAGACTTATTGGATTCTTTCTTAAAAACAATCAATTTTGTATTAAATGCACCCTGGGGTGGTTTTCTTACTTAGATAATTGTAGAACCACTTAGAGAAATTACCGTATCATAAAACAATGTCAGTTTCTTTTACCAAGATACATTTTAAGGTTGTGAATTGGCTGTGAATGAATTCTAGTTATTTGGGTCTAGGAGAAACTGAGATGTTTCTCAAATTAACTTTCCACAACAAATTCCAATGTTTTGAAATTATTTATTTTTACAATTTTTTTTCTGGTTATGTTTTTTACTTACGGTCCACGTTTGTCCTTAACTTTCAGACTTGTTTGGTGCGACGGATATGTTTGACATGATAGAAAATGATCTTCCCGATGAATTAATGATCGGACAATGGGGTGGCTCGGGAGACACTCTGACAACCACCAACAAGGTCCATGCTACGGGCCCTGGACCAGGTCCAGGTGTTCCAGGCGGCCCAGGGATGGGTGGTCCTGGGGGTGTACCTGGTGGCCCTCAGCAAGCACCTACGGGCCCTACTAGTGCGGGTGGAACAGTAGCACCTAATGTGCTTCAAAATGGTGCAGTGGACCCCACTGGACAAAATCAAGGTGTAACACCCCACCAACTAGCTCACCATCTGCAACTTCAACAGGTAGACTTTTTTTTCTTCTTGTTTTGAGTTGGTGACATTTTGCTGTGATTAAGGCTGTGTCTAGCAAAACACCATATCTTAATCATTATTGTTTGCATTTCAGGGCAATAAGAATCTTATAGCTAATTCCATGGCACTACAACAACAAGCAGGAAATAAAAATCCTAATGCTATGCAGATTCCTCCTAATGTAGCAGTTAGCAAAACAGGCATTGGC
Source organism: Odontothrips loti (assembly GCA_038380765.1). Lineage (NCBI taxonomy): Eukaryota > Metazoa > Arthropoda > Insecta > Thysanoptera > Thripidae > Odontothrips > Odontothrips loti. The sequence continues at coordinate 14,188,266 of CM076244.1, read as the reverse complement.
AATGTAGTTGTGAGTGGTGATCCCAACATGGTTGTCAGTTTAGGCATGGCTAATGCTAACTCCATGCAGTCCTCTATGTCAAATGTCATGCCTGGTGTAGGCATTAACAGCGGAGCTAGTGGCGGTGAGTGGAGTTTTGTATTTATTGTGTGTTTTTAAAAATCTGTTACCATTTTTATAATGCCATGTAAATTCTCTAAGGGTTCCGAAAAATTTCAGGAATGATGATGGCCAACTCTGGTGGCATTAATTCAATGAGTGGAATGGCAGGTGGAGGATTAGTTGTGAACAGTCTGAATAAAGGTCCGCAACCTGTGACAATGATGAGCGGTGGCCCGCCTGGACCTCAGGGTCCCCACCACCCTGCAGGTCACCCAGGTGTTGGTGTGATTGGTCCTGGACCGGGTCCTGGGCTTCAGAATGGTCCATTGATGAGACTACAACTACAACAACAGCAACAGCAACAGATGGTGGCACGGGGTCAATCTCCTCATCAGGTGCATGGCATCAATGTTGCTGGACCTCGCATGCAAGGCCCCACCATGGCTAACATGGGGCAGATGCCTAATGCAATGGGAGCTGGTACCCCATATGGATATGGCACTCCTAATGCACCTGCACCAAATGCAGGTGTTGTGGCGCCTCAGCAGCGAGGCATAGGTCCGAACATGGCTGCCCTGCAACAAGCTCAACGTTTTGGAGCTGCAGGCCCTCCTGTGGTCGGAGGTAATGAGGGCGGTATGGCTCAGCAGGCACAGCCACCAGCTCCTTCACCTGCTCAACCACAGTCTGGGGCACCCAGTGGTGGTCAACCAGGTCCTCAGGCCGCTACTCAAGGGGCTCCTACTCCTGGTCAGCCAGGCGGTGCTTTGCCAGCTCCCACGTCTACTGACCCTGAGAAACGTAAACTAATCCAACAACAGTTGGTATTGTTGCTTCATGCCCATAAATGCCAACGGAGAGAAAGTCAGACCAATGGGGAGCCGCCTCATGTAAGTGTTGCACCTTTCAAATTTTATTACCTTCATTCTAGTGCTATTATTGCATTTGAGTTACATTTTTTCTTTTCCCCATGTTAAGTTATGACATGATTTCTTTTTCTCTGCTTGTGTAGTGTCAGCTTCCACATTGTACCACCATGAAAGGTGTGCTCAATCATATGACAAATTGTCAGGCAGGCAAGCAATGTCCTGTTCCTCATTGCTCATCGTCAAGACAAATTATTAGTCACTGGAAACACTGCAAAAGAGAGGACTGTCCTGTGTGTTATCCCTTGAAGTCTGCAGATCCAAGGCGGCCAGCAGGTATGAATATATATCAAATGTATTCCCATTACCTTGTACTTGCCTTGCTCCTTCCTTCCTTCCTTTATTTATTTTCCAAGCTCACTCCATTTTTCCTTTCTCAGTTAATCCGAATCAGAATCCAAATCAAAGTCAGAGTCAACCTACTGCTAATTCTCAACCTAATCAACCTAATCCATCACCCGTTGATGTGAGAAAAGCTTATGATGCTTTGGGTTGTGGTGTAGGTAATCTGATCCCTGCTCAACAAAACCTCTTGGCGCTTGGACCACGTGGGCCTGTACCGCCCCAAGTTGCTGCCAACATCAACCCCCCTCCACCACGCATGCCTCCAGTAAATGTGAGACTTGGACCTCAACAAGGTTAGTAGAACCCATCCTTAATACATAATTTCATTGCTGAGAGCAATTGTTTCTTAATTAGTTTGTGATTTACCCCCTCCAGGTGGACCTCCAGGAGCAATCAATGTATCTGGTTCTAGCCCTGCACATGTTGTGGCCCCTCTTCCTTTAGGGAGTGATCCTACCTCTACCAATACTCCTCAGGTGTCAGTCCCTGGGCAAGCCCCTACTCAAACTCCTGTAAGCATACAACAACAACAACAACAACAACAGCAGCAGCAGCAGCAGCAGCAGCAGCAGCAGCAGCAGCAGCAGCAGCAGCAGCAACAGCAGCAACAGCAGCAGCAACAACAGCAGCAGCAGCAGCAGCAGCAGCAGCAACAACAGCAACAACAGCAGCAGCAACAACAGCAGCAACAACAAATGCAAAACACACTATTCGGTCTGCCTCATGGTAACAATGGGGAAACGCCATCTAATCCAAATGTAAGTTTGAAGGGCCATTACTGCCTTGCTACAGCTTTAGCAGCAGCGCTAAGTTTGCCATTTTCACTTATGTACTTTTATTTTCTTGTCCAGCTCCCTCCAGGCTTACAGCCTAGTCAAGTTACAGCTATGTCAGTCCAAGGTACCAAAGAGTGGCATCAGTCTGTTACTCCAGACTTGCGAAACCATTTAGTTCATAAATTAGTACAAGCAATTTTTCCAACACCGGATCCTACTGCTATGTTGGACAAGAGAATGCATAATTTGGTAGCATATGCTCGCAAGGTAGAAGGTGATATGTATGAAGTGGCCAATTCAAGATCAGAGTACTATCACCTGCTTGCAGAGAAAATTTACAAGATTCAAAAAGAGCTGGGTAAGTAGACTTCGTGAAACTTTGTTATTGCTTTTTGAATATTTATCCTCGCTTTTACATAAATAACAATTTTAATCTGCAGAGGAAAAGAGACAAAAACGCAAGGAGCAACAGCAACAACAACAACAGCAGCAGTTGCAACAACAGCAACAACAACAAGCACAGGTCCAACAGCAGCAGCAGATACAACAGCAGGTCCAACAGCAAATGATTCCTGGCATGAGGCCCACCGGTCCCCGTCCTGTGGGAGTGGTACCACAAGGCAAGGAGCTAACATTCTTCAATAATTATCAAAGCTTTGGAAAATGCCGTTTAACTTGTCTATTTTGTCAAATATTTATTCTCGCTTTCTGATTTTGCAGCCATGAACAGTATGGGTCCAATGGCAAGTAATGTAGGAATCCGAATGCCACTCTTGCCTGGTCAGGTTGGACTACCTGGTCCCAGTCCGGATGGCTCAATGGTTCCTGGTCCTGGTGGTCCTCCCGGCCCTGTCCTGTCACCATTTTCCACTTCAACAACCACAACTAGTCAGTTCTCCACTAACAATGGTGTTGGAGGTAAGTTTTCATTCTCAATTTGAACTCTAAAGGGTGGTGAATGCAAGGTTGCTAAATGTGTTCATGGTGTTTTCAGGTCTTATGCCTCAGCAAGGACCCCAATTCTCCGACCTGTTGAAGAGACCTCCTGGTGCTACCGGTGCTAACAATCTAGTTCCGAACAGTACGCCCAATTCGCAGGCTCCGACGTTGGGCTTCAATAATATCCAACAACCCAACCAGCAGGGTGGCGCGCAGCCCCAAATGTTGCCCCAACCAGGAGCCCAGTCGCAGCCTCAGCCCCTGCCCAGTCCCCAGTTCTCTTCTCCGCCCCCCGGCTCCCAGCCGGGCACGCGGCTGCCCATGCCCCCCACGCCCACCAGCCAGGACGGGAGTGTGCACATCCCCAACTCCTCGATGCTCGTGTCGAGCTCGCCCTCACCGGGACTCACCCCAACAGCGAACGGGCTTCCTGGTTCAGGTCCCGGTGCTGGACCCCAGGGACCCCAGGTGTCAGTGGCAGCGCCGGTCCCAGCTCCTCTCTCCTCCCAGCAATCCATGTCTGGCCTTGGTCTAATGACTTCAACAACAGTTACTGCCCCCAACTCTGTGCCAACCCCAGGTTCGACAGTGTCTACAAATGGTAAGGGATTTTTCCCCCTTAAAAAAAAAATAAAAAATAAAAATTAAAAAAAATTAAATAAGTGCAAATGTGGGCTGCACGTTGTACTTATTTTGTTGTTTCAACTGTTTCAGCATCAAATACCATGTTAGTGTCGACCACAGCATCTTCCAGCCCTGCAGCAGCTGCATCTCCTAGCTCTCCTGCTGCCCCCCTAAGTGGAGCCCTTGCAGGCATGGGCAAAGGTGGAGGCGCCAACAATGGTGCCATCAACAGACCAGTTCAAAGAAATAGTATGTCCAGTCAATTAGCGGCCCTGAATGCAGCCTTGGAAAGAGATCAGGACTCACCACCCTCTAACAATAATGTTGGAAAGAACATAAAAGAAGAAAAGTACGATGAGGACTCTCAAGCAGATGGCAAGGGCAGTGGTAAAATGAAACGTGAAATAAAGACTGAACCAATGGATGAATCGAATGTTGAATCCTCTATAACTGTTAAAGAAGAGTCTGTCAAGCAAGAGCAAGGTAGCCCAATGTGTAATAGTGTTTCTCACAGCATTACACAGTCTGAAAACAAAGATCTTGTTGATATTAAAGACATTAAGCCTGTTGTCCCTGAGCCTGTTGCGAGTAGCAGTACACCAGGGGCTCCAGAGAAACGGAAATGCTGTAAGTGTTCTTGTTTTGTTAAGCATTCTCGCATAAGACTCCACATACTGTGTTAAATTACATATGTTTCCTTTGCTGCAGCGTTCAAACCAGATGAACTTCGTGTAGCATTAATGCCAACTCTAGAGAAGCTATATCGACAGGATCCTGAGTCAATTCCATTCAGACAGCCTGTCGACCCTGCTACTTTAAATATTCCTGACTACTTTGATATTGTTAGGAAACCTATGGATCTATCTACAGTAAAAAGAAAGCTTGATACAGGCCAATACTCTGATCCTTGGGAGTATGTGGAGGATGTTTGGTTAATGTTCGAAAATGCTTGGTTGTACAATAGAAAGACTTCACGAGTTTATAGGTACTGCACTAAGGTGAGAGTTCTTTTCAATTTCTTATGCCAAATTTAATTACTGAGAGTTTATTTTTGTTTCTCTTTGTTTTGTTTTTTTAGTGGTAATGTGAAATTGTCAACTAATTTTTTTTTTTGTTTGTATTATGCCTTGCAGCTGTCTGAAGTGTTTGAGCAAGAAATAGATCCTGTTATGCAAGCATTAGGGTATTGTTGTGGACGAAAGTACACTTTTAATCCCCAGGTTCTTTGTTGTTATGGGAAAACCATGTGTACCATTTCCCGTGATGCCAAGTATTATAGTTACCAAAATAGGTAAGATTAATTTGTACTCGTTTACCTCTAGCACATCGCTGCAAATGTTTTATAACAAATTAATTGATTTTTTTTGTTGTAGGTATACATTTTGTCAAAAGTGCTTTAATGAAATTCCTGGTGATTCAGTAACATTAGGTGATGATCCTACTCAAACACAAACGTAAGTCTTATGAATACTGATTTCAGCAATTTTGAAACCCTTCAATTCAGTTTCATTTATAGTCTCAATCATTTTTATTATTTTTGTAATATATTTAAGTTTTAACAAAGAGCAATGCTTCATTTTGGGAGAATAACATTGAGCCACACAATAACATGAGGATTTTTATTTTCAGTGTAATTAAAAAAGACCAGTTCAAAGAAATGAAAAATGATCATCTTGAAGCAGAGCCTTTTGTTGACTGTGGAGATTGCGGGCGGAAGCTTCACCAGATTTGTGTTCTTCACATGGAGAATATCTGGCCTCAAGGGTTAGTATTTTGGACATAGTTGCCATCTTAATTTATTTTTTTGTAGCCCTTTAATTTACCACAAATAATTGTGTTTTTAGATTTTTGTGTGATAATTGTCTCAAAAAGAAAGCTTCGAAGAGGAAAGACAATAAGTTCAACGCTAAGAGGTTACCAACAACAAAATTGGGAACATACATTGAGACCCGTGTTAATAATTACTTGAAGAAGAAGGAGGCAGGTGCTGGTGAAGTTGCTATCAGAGTTGTATCAAGCTCTGATAAAATGGTTGAAGTCAAACCTGGTATGAGGAACAGGTTTGTTGAAAGTGGAGATCTTTCTGAGCAGTTCCCATACAGAGCCAAAGCACTCTTTGCTTTTGAAGAGATTGACGGAACAGATGTGTGCTTCTTTGGCATGCATGTTCAAGAATATGGTTCAGAATGTCCTAACCCCAACACCAGAAGAGTATATATTGCTTATCTTGATTCAGTCCACTTCTTCAAGCCCAGACAATTCAGAACAGCAGTTTACCATGAAATCTTGCTGGGGTATCTAGACTATGTGAAGCAACTAGGGTGAGTATTTGGATCACACACTGTGTTGTTGAATGGTCTACTCAAATAAACATCAAATACTTCAAATACATGTGTAAGTATTTCAATGGGTTGAATGAAGTCCTAATGTTTACATTCTTTCACTAGGTATACTATGGCCCATATTTGGGCTTGTCCTCCATCAGAAGGTGATGATTACATTTTCCACTGCCATCCTCAAGATCAAAAGGTTCCTAAACCTAAGCGTCTGCAAGAATGGTACAAGAAAATGCTAGACAAAGGTATCATCGAAAGGATTGTCTTGGACTACAAAGACATTTTGAAGCAAGCAATGGAAGATAAGCTGAGCTCAGCTGCCGACTTGCCGTACTTTGAAGGTGATTTCTGGCCAAATGTTCTTGAAGAATCCATCAAGGAACTTGATCAAGAAGAAGAGGAAAAGAGGAAGCAGGCTGAGGCAGCTGAAGCTGCAGCTGCAGCAAATGCTGAGGATAGTGAAGATGGGATCGGACCAGATGGGAAGAAAAAGGGTGCTTCCAAGAAAGCCAAAAACTCCAAGAAATCAAAATCAAATCAACGGAAGAATAGTAAAAAGTCTAATGCTCAAGAGACTGGTAATGATCTGTCTGCCAAAATTTTTGCCACAATGGAGAAGCACAAAGAAGTGTTTTTTGTCATTCGGCTACACTCAGCTCAATCAGCTGCTAGCTTGGCAGCTATTCAAGACCCTGACCCTTTCATTAACTGTGATCTTATGGATGGTCGTGATGCTTTCCTCACAATGGCGAGAGAGAGGCACTATGAGTTCTCATCCCTCAGAAGAGCGAAATATTCTTCTATGGCTATGTTATATGAACTGCATAACCAAGGACAAGACCGCTTTGTATATACCTGTAATAATTGCAAGAGTCACGTTGAGACGCGGTGGCACTGTACAATTTGTGATGACTTTGATCTCTGTATTGCTTGTTATGAGAAGCCAGGCCATCCTCACAAGATGGAGAAACTTGGATTTGACTTAGATGATGGCTCATTACCATCTGACCAGAAGCAGGTCAATCCCCAAGTGAGTAATAGTCCACCAATGTTCTCTGAATCCTCTGTCATGTTTTCTATTTTCAGCAGTCTAACATCCCTTTTGTATTTATTTTTGTTTCTCAGGAGGCTCGAAAATTATCAATTCAGCGTTGCATTGCATCTCTGGTGCATGCTTGCCAGTGTCGCGATGCTAACTGCAGATTACCAAGCTGTCAGAAGATGAAGAGGGTTGTACAACACACCAAAATGTGCAAAAGAAAAACAAATGGTGGATGTCCCATTTGCAAGCAGCTCATTGCGCTATGTTGTTACCATGCCAAGTATTGCACGGTAAGGAATGTCACCTAATTCACATGTCTATGTTAGAATCTTTTGTCATGAAGTTATAGATCGTTTTGAATTTTCATCTAATGTTACGCTGATGTTACTTTCAGGATACCAAGTGCCCTGTTCCATTCTGTCCAAACATCAAACATAAGATGAAGCAGCAACAACTGCAGCAAAGAGTACAACAAGCTCAACTTCTGAGAAGAAGAATGGCTGTGATGAATTCAAGACCAACTGCTCAAACCAGCAATGTTGTCACCTCAAACGCTGTACCCAATGCTGCCAACAACGCAGTCTCAGCTATGCCTGCAGGTGCAGTGAGTCCAGTGAGTGTGGGTGCTGGACAAGGAATGCAACAGGGACAACCTAATGTGCCTCCTCCTGGCGTTGTCCCGGGTATGATGCAGACTCACCAGCCTGGTATGGGCATGAAGCCAGGCACTCAACCACCACCTGCCAATGTATTGCAAGTTGTGAAACAGGTAAAGGAAAGGATCTGTTTAATTTCTGAAACTGGTGGTTTGTTAATACGCACAGTGGTTCATTATAGTTCTCAATTTTTGTGTAGGTGCAGGAGGAAGCTGCTCGACAACAGGCTCCTCACACTGCGGTTGGTTACGGCAAGGGAGTGCCTCCAAATGTGATGGCTCCCCCAATGCAGAGACCAATGGGGCAGATGGGACCAGGCCCAGGAGGACCAATAGGACCAGGTGGACAACTTCTGCCAACCATGGACAATTGGAGCAAGTGAGTTGCTTTGTTTGTGCTGGTCACATTTTTTCTTCTTTTAATTCCCATCTGAAAATTGAAGTAATCCTTCACTTCTGTGTCTAATGATGAATTTCCTTGCTTGTTGCAGTCGCTACTCCAATGTACCTCTGCAGCCTAATGCAGGCTTGAGACAGCCTGCGCCTCAAAACCAACACCAACAGCTGTTGCAACAACAGCAGCAACAGCAAGTTCAGCAACAGCAGCAACCTATGCAGCAGCAACAGGTTCCACAGCAGATGCAACAGCAAGTGGTGGTTCAGCAGCAGCCAGGCATGATGGTGGGCCCGATGGGCGGTGTCGGTCCCGGTCCAGGGCAGGGGCAGATGGGCCCTGGGCCTGGCCAGGGTCCTGGCCAAGGTCCTCAACCCGGACAGGGTCCCGGCGTCCCCGGAGGGATCCGCCAACCCGGTCCCGGCCTGCAGCCGGGTATGCAGGGTATGCAGCAGGTACAAGGCCAGGGCCCGATGCAGAGTCAGGGCCAAGGGCAGCCTGGCGGCAAGATGGCGCTGCAACAGCTGCTGGCGACGCTCAAGTCGCCCAACACGCCTGAACAGCAGCAGCAGATCCTGCAGATTCTGAAGAGCAACCCGCAGCTCATGGCGGCCTTCATCAAACAGCGGCAGGTGGGTTCCTGGTTCCGATCTGATCCGGTGCACTCAGACATGTCGTACTTAGGCAAAAGTGTCATGGACTAATGCTCGGTGTTTTTTTTTTCCTTCCCTTTTTTTTTTTGGCGTAGGCTCACCAGCAGGCTCAGCAGCAACAACAACAGCAACAACCTGGTCAGCCCCAAATGGGCCAGCAGCCCGTTCAACAACAACCTCAACAGCAGCAGGTTCACCAGCAGCAAATGCCACAACAAGTTCAGCAGCAGCAGCAGCAGCAACAGCAGCAGCAGCAGCAACACATGATGCAACAACAGCAGAACATGCTGACACAGCAGCAGCAGCAAACGCTAGTGAACCAGCAGCAGCAGAACCGGCTGCAACAAATGCAGCAGCAGCAGCAGCAACAACAGCAGCAGCAGCAGCAGCAGCAGCAGCAACAACAACAACAGCAGCAGCAGCAGCAAGGCCAGCAGCACATGATGACAGCCCAACAGCAGCAGCAACAATGGATCCAGCAACAGCAGATGCTGGCCTTAAAACAGCGCCAACAACAACAGCAACAGCAGCAACAACAGCAACAACACCACCAACAGCAGCAGGCCTTCCAGCAGCCGACGGGTTACCCCCAGCAGAGGCTGCCGGGCATCCGCGCTCCCCAAGGCCCCGTGGGCCCGGGCCCCGTGGGTGTGGGTCCTCAGGGAGTCGGTGTCGGCCACGGTGTCGGCGTGGGCCATGGCGTTGGCGTCGGCCAGGGCGTAGTAGGCCACGGCGTCGGCATGAACTGGGAGCAGCAGCAGTACGTGATGCAGGGCAACGTGATGCAGGGCAACGTTAACGTCCTTAAGCCCACACCGCCGCCTGTCGTCTCCCCGCAGGGCCCACTGGGCCAGGGACCCTTGGGCCACAACGTGGGCGTCATGGGCCCGCCCAACCACAACATGCAGCAGCTAATGCAGGCGGTGCGCTCCCCTCCCCCTATTCGCTCCCCCCAGCCCAACCCCTCCCCTCGTCCCGCACCCCTGTCCTCCCCCCGCAATCAGCCAGTGCCCTCACCCTCAGGAGAGATGATGCTCTCAGCCCCCCACCCCCACTCTCACCCCCATTCCCACCTACCGCACCAGTCGCCCGTCGGCTCAGGCGCGGGGCCATCACCCTCGTCGCAGGGTCCTGGACCTGACCCCAATGATATAACGCCGATGACACCCCAAGACCAGTTGTCCAAGTTTGTTGAACAGTTATAGCAAAACAGTTACTTAAAAAGATGAACTGAGTATTTTTTTTATTACTTTTACTGTTAAAGTAAAGGACTTGTGTATAGGATTCTTATTATTGCTCTCACCAGAGGCATTGGCGAACCATAAACTGGATTCGTTCCTCAGTATAGTATTATTATTAAATCAATTTATGAGTCATTTGTACAAAAATGATATTGTCTCAAACTTTGTAAATAATCACATGAATCTGTTTTGTGTTTGTGTTCCTATTGTATAATGACAATTAAGAATCATCATTTCCAGTGTCATGTGTCTTGAGTGATAATGCCAGACTATTGATTTGGAAGATTTTTAAGCAACCTTGACACGGCAGTCATTTTAGTGAAGTGATCCAAGAGAGCGAACTCAACTTGCACTGCCGTAATATATATATATATATATTTTCAATTTATCGTTGAAATTGGAGATTCATGTTTTCCCTTTTATACTATTGTAAATAGACCTCTTATAATGCCAGTACTGTTTATAAGGCTCTCCTGTTTATTATTGAAGCAAGTTTATATTTGAATGGACAGACTGTATTGGCTTAGCAAAGGCTGTGTTATGTGCTGCGAGAATGTCAGACAATGAACAAAAATCATGTATTATCGGTGCATTACACTATTGTTTGTTAATTTTTATTTTATTAACTAAGTGTAAACGTGATGGACGATGTGAAATTAACTAGGTATTTAATGTGCTGAAGGTCAAAAAGCACTCCAGTATATTTGTTAATAAGTTGTATGCATATGATCGTGTCTACAACATGAAAGTAGTTTCACTTTGATGGGAAAATTGTAAAAAGTAGGTCTTAAGTTTCCCATGAAGCTAAATTTGTTATTGATAGTTGTAGAGAACCGTGTTTGCCTCTGACCAAGAAAGAAGACATTTCTGTATTTAATTTACTATAAACTCATTATTTATTAATTACATTTAGAGATTAAATTAATGTTTCCTTCCACCCAGCCGACAAATGCATTGGCCTCATCAGACCGGGCTAGCAACATTTTGGAACGCATTGTCATGCATTGTTCCTGAGACTGAATGCTCAGGCTGAGGCAGTCATGCACTTGGATCATGTCTGGCCACTTATGATACATGTGCAAGGAAGCTATTTGCATCGGCTTGGTGGAAAGAAACTTACTAGGTCGGTAGAGAAGGTTGCAGCTGCTGCTGTTCATGTTAAAGCAACTGCAGCAAGGCCCTCTCTTTTATTGAGCTGCTTATGTGGCAGAAAGATTTGATCATTGTATTTACTGTATAAATAACACCTTGAATGTACAAATCGTTGCTATTGTGTTAGAGGCGTAGTTTATGTGTAATGTACAATTGCTCCGGTGAAAATTGAGCTAGCTAAAATGGTGTTCCTCTAAGGACATTGCCTTACTTTAGATTAAGTAAATACATTTAATAAAGTATCAGTAACATTTGTTACTTTACTTAAATGAGTATTTAAATTCCTCTACTGAACCAGTTGGTCGTTATCTGTGCAGTTTGTATGTTAAATGATTGTTACTGTTGAAGCTACATTTAAAATCCATGACTTTGTATATAAAAATATTTATTAGCAGAGCAGTGTCCTTGATTTGTTTTTGTTTGTTTTTCTTTTGTTAATAGAAAATTGAGAGTGCTAATTGAATGAAATATTTTGAGTCCATTGCTATGCTGGTGGAGTTTTAAATGTAGATTCAATTAAATTCAAACATCAGGGAAGGAATGGAACAATGTGACAGTAAGATTCAGAACAGATGGACTGGATGCAGAGGCATGTCTACTTATGATCTTCAAACAGACCAAAGGGCTTTGTTTTTGTATGTGTAAGAGGGCTATGTCCTCATATGACACGCAATTTTTTATCTTAAATTGAGGGGCAATTTCCTCTCTTGGCTTATTTTATTAGGCGCTGTCATGATGAGGAATGGTAAATGGCATCAAATGGCTCTGTTTAGTGTAGTTAATACACTTTTATCTTATGTTTTGTTTTCAGTCTTTCCCTTACCCTTTTCTAATTTCATTTTTGTATCATAAAAGTGTAGTTATTGGCGGCTGGAGGCAACTATTTATTTGCATTTTGTATATAGTATTGTATGTTGCCTATGTAGCAGGTCATAGCTACTTCCTGGCATGAGCTCTACAAGGATGAACTGCCAAGCTTAGATGCACAAAGATAGGTACAGTTACTGTTAAAATTACTGCACACTCAGTGGGGTAATATTTTTTCTATGTTGTGTTAAAGTCATTATTTGATGTTCAAAACTTGTCAACTTCGGGATATTAACATTCCAGAGCTGTATGATAGGAATATGTGTGCAGAGAGGGTACTCACATTTTTGTGTTAGTAAACTCTTTCTTGTGATAAATTTTACATCAGTGTTCTTTTCTTGGTCTTATGGCATTCAGTATTTACATGCTTTGTAACAAATATGAATAAACAATTATTGCTAAGGGAGACTGTATAAATGCATTTTTAATTTTCTTTTTTTTTGTTGAAGTAATTATAATTTATTGAACTGAATCTTTTAGGTTGTATTTTTTTTATTTCAAAGAATTCTGCATGCTTTTGTTTTTGATGTTAAGTTTTCCCCTTATTTTTCTTTATCTTCCCCTCTTTTTTTTTGTTGTCCTTTTTTTATTTTGTGAGTACCCTTGGATGAAGTCAGCCTATCACTCCACAGTCCTCAGACAAGTACAAAAATCATTGGTTCTACACACTTCTAAGAGTCAGTGTTGGTTGGTACTCATTTCTATGTTGGGAGTTACTGAGGCTTTAAAAACATGAACTGTGTGTTTTGTTTGTGCCCTCTTTTTCTTTGTTTTAGATTTGAAAGATTTTGTTTTATCCAAATTGTACCCTTTAAAGCCCTCCAACTGGCTTATGCTCTTTACCTGGGTGTAGTGGCGAGTCCTTGCTACCAAGTGGTTGTGAACTTATCTTTTTTATACAAAAAAATAATTGTACCTTACCTGTAAATTTTGACATTTTATTGGCTTAGCTGTCCTTTCCATTAAAACTTTTAAGTCTGTCCTGCTATTATTCAAGTTTGCTTATTGGAGTTTGCCCTTGTAGCTAGGGTCTGTGTTGATTGTCTTCACAGATTTAAGACTCATCTTTTATTTGTTAATGAATAGATGATCCTTGTGAACATAGGATTATACCACTACATCCCATCCATCCTAAAGTGCACAGTACTAGTTTGGCATTTTTCTCCACCTCCAAAGCGAAACACAAGTCATGCTCTAAGTCTTTTCCTAAAGAAAGTTCGAAGACATGCTTACTGAATGAAATAAACACACAGATGGGGCTATATAAGTAAGAAACCATCCACAAGTACCATTCTCTATCAAATTCTTAAACCTGATTTCAGGCTTTACTCGACAGGGATTTCTTGCTTTATATGCACCTAAAACAAAATTTTAGATTTTCTACTATGAACTGTTCTCAAACTGTGCCATGATATTCTTGTGTACAAGTATTTTAGACATTGAAGACTTAGTAATATTTGAAATTAGTATATCATTTTCGTACCTCCATGAAATGAGTGCTAAAAAGGGCTGTAACTTTTACAAACCAAGGTAATGGTGCCAGTCATCAAATAGTATGTCATGGTTTTAACAGTACTGATGATATACCCAATCTGTGATTGCCTACAGATCTGATCTCTTTCTAAAATGTACTCAGCATGTCGTGCAGTGATTTATTTCGTTCTGAATTCTAGTTCATTTCCATTATTCGGCTGACATTTGAAAGAAATGTACTAACAGGTCTGAGCAACCCAAATCAATGAAGATGCGCTATTTATTATGACTCATTACATAATACAAATTGTTGAACTTTGATGTTATACTTTTGTAAAATAACGTGTTTATAATAGCTCAAACAAACATCACATGGTATAATGTGTAAATTTGAGCTTGCTCAATTTTGTACATAAACCCTAGTTACACACTTGCACAATGCCCATCTACCAGACCCACATACATTTCCATGAGCTTGGTTGGGTTGCCTTCCTTGCTATACTGAATGTAATAGAACTGAAAATCTAATATAATGGTGCACAAATGGCCACACAGGATTTCTTCCAGTCATCGTTATCTATCCTTGAGAAAACCATGTTCTTATCACTTTGCGCTTTTGAGCCAAGTCAATGTAAAGAATGTAGACACTGTTCATAAAATCAATTTTACTTATTTTTATGGCAAAATTTGAATTGCTGTACAAGTCAAAGATTTCCTCAGAAACTCCTAAGCTTTTCAGTATGTCTGTTATCTTTGTTTTTCTTTTTTGTATCAATAAACTCAATATTTTTTAAAGAATTGCTATTTGTTGTCCTGAAGTTCAGTTATAGGCGTTCCCTAGGTGCCCCATGCGGAAGGTTCCCCTGGAAGGTAGACTAGCCCGCGGAAAGAGTGGCGCGAGGCAGGGAGACACCAGTCCCATCAGCCCTCTATTATGTTCTGCTTCTGCACCCCTGGCCTCTCATACACTCTGCTGACGTTCTGATAACACATTTTAAGTAAAAAAAACACTGCAAACTTCTCGAAAAAGGTTTATCACTGAGTGAAACTGCTTCGGATTACACTGAGTATCAAAACCGCGTAGCTCAATTTACAATCCTAGATTTTTGGTCCATCCTGATGGAATGTCAGGGCCATTCCTTGTTCCGATGCTATCGTGTCGTACGATTATTTATTTTTTGGCGTAGGCTGGCTCAGCCCTAAATGGGCTAGTCTAGTAGCCCGTTCAGGAACAACCATAACAGCAGCAGGTGTTCCAGCAGCACATGATGGAAGCCCAACAGCAGCAGTAGGAATGAATCATGGATCCATAGGAATAGCATGGGATATGTGAATTTGAGCTCATTAAAGACAATCCTTAAAAAATCAAATGCTGATTTAATAATACACGGTAATACACAAGGTGGTCAATTTAAATGGCTACTGGTGGGGGTGCCAGGGGAACCGACAACGTCTATTATCTCTGCAAGATTAGTCTTCTGTTTTCCACCTTCCGTTTCTGTGGATGACCCAGGCTGGCCATCATTTGTCAATGGAATGTCTATAATCTGAAAATAATATGATACAGAAAGCTATGATTATTGACAAAAAAAACTCAAAATATGCCAGAAAAAGAAATGGAAATTCATTGTGTTCCTTTACCTTGCCAGGACAAAGTGCTTCATATTGGTGCCGCAGTGTCTGAAGTTCAAATTCACAAGTGTTGTAGGCAGTTTTCAATTCATGGAGCAAAACCATGTCACTCCTTAATTCATTAAAGTGAATGCAAATTTCTTCAGTAGGCATTGGGTTTGATTCTGCACAGAATATTTCAAAAATACATGAGTACAAGTAAAGTAACGAGACGGTTCTCTTGTAAATTGTAAAGTAAACCTACCAACTCCTAATTCTTGAAGCAACTGTTCAACACCTTTAATTTTCTTCTGACCAACATTTGTTGGCATTTTCATCCTTTGTGATCTTACCGAGACTCCGCTCCCTTTCATGTCGGGGAACTTAATGCCAGTACTTTCTACTGTCTACAAAAAAAAAAGTAAAAAAAAAATAAATGATGAAACTTAATGCAATGAAGTGCTAACTTAAAGCAACAATTTAGAAATTTAAAGAAATAAATATAATGGCTTACCACACTGTCAACACGAGGTCTTGCAAGTTGCTGTTGCAGCTTCTTCTTTGGCAGTTTCTTCTCAATCCTACGGCTTTCTGACTGATTGTCAGCAGCTGTGATAAGTTTCTGAAGATCTTGGGTCTTCTTATCCCTCTCCTTTTTACGAGCCTCAATTCTGCGGTATTCAGTGACCAAAGTTTGTTCTTCTTCAATCTGCCAATTTTGCAATGAAAATTTAAGAATCTGGATGATGAATCATATTTTCAATTACATGTGTTAACCTTACCTCCTTTTGTGTTCTTTCATAAAGCCTTTTAAGCTGCTCCTTTCGGCGTCTTTCATGGTCAGCATCAAAACCATAGGGTTTGACTTCAGCAGAGGAAATGCCTTTCACCTAAAAATTGAGTTTGTGAAAAAAAGCTGTTCATCAAATTGGTCCATTTCACTTTCACTAAACCAGGGACAAGAAGTTCAAATAGAAAACTGGGAAGAGAGAATGTGTAACTTACTTTCCCCAAGATTGTTCGTACATTGTAATATCTCTCCTTCAAGTCCTCAACTGATCTATCACTGAATTTTTCTTTATCCCATCGATCCTTAATAACAATAAATCGAAGGTCAAATCGTTTTGCCAAGTCAATAAGATGATTTGTTTCTTCCTTAGTCCAGCCTTGTGCTTGAAGGTGCTGATTATATTCATCATCGGTGTATGTGGGTACAGGTACTTTCTAATAAGAGAAATCAATGAAAAATTTCAACAAATTAATTATAAAAAGTGACATACGCTAACTTGATAGGCACTGTTTGACCTATTTACCTTGTTGAACTTAGCAAAAGGATATTCCTTTCCTTCGTCAGCAACTCTGCGCCAATGATGGAATACCGCTCCATCAGTTCTCGCTGGATTTGTAAAGGGCATCCACTTCCATGGACGCACTTTCCGCATGCCAAGTTTCGCCTTCATTTGTTTGTAGCCTTGTCCTGAAATAAAAGTGAGGCATGAATGAATTCCATTATGAATGATAGGGAAGCTCGTAAATAATATTTAGGGTTACAAAGAAAATAATCTATGATTGAGGTCAAATAATAAAATAAACTTACCAGTATCAGTAGGGAAGACGGGTGGAACACCTTTACTATCATTACAAAGCAAAGCAAATACTTCTCTGGGCATCCCTTCAGGTCGCTTGGACACCTTGGGTGTAGACAACTGCATTTGTTTTTTCTTTAACTTATCTGATGACCCCAGAATTGCCTCTTTCGTCAATTCTGGGGTTGGAGGGCGTTCAAGCCCCAAAATATCTTGGACGTCACCCATAGCTATGGAGCTGGGAAAATAAAAGGCATTAATAAATAACTTGAGAAATTATTTAAAAAAATTGATTGGGCATTCAAATGCTACAGTGGTAAGAACCTACCACAAAAATATAAAATGAAATAAAATGTTATTTCAAACTAACACCGAATTTTACACTCACTCAAACTAACACACACCACAGAACTGGCTAACAATACTGAGAACCCTCAGAGACAACTTAAACTGAAATTTCTCAGAGGTCAATAAAAACAAAAATGGTTTTTTAAAACGTAGCAAAAAAATGCCCACTGCCAGACGTTAAACAGAAAACATGTTGGGACAATAGAGTAGCTTATCGGGACAATGTTAGGTTATGTCTCCGAAAACCATTTAAGTGCTCAAAAACCACTATTTTTTTAGGAAACATTTCTACTCTACAGACAGTCACACGATGAAAAGTTCTCACCTCTACTAACTCTTGCACTCAATTCTTAGTACAATAGTTTCTAGTCAATTTAACCAAACCTCAGGCATTGATATTTGATTGTAAACATGCACTGAATAGTGGAGGCAGGAACAGGCAGAGGCAGACTGCGAATAAGCAGGAACAGAGACAGCGCCGTGTGGTACTGGTTACCAGTACACCACCAGTGCACGATGAGTTGCCTATCTTCAGGTGCGGGCGCCGAAGCCGAATTGCCAACCAATAGAAATAGACGTTTCCGTCCACACTGGTTACGCCCCTTAACAATCTAGAATTCACCGCAGTTTCGTCGTGAAGGCATGTATCAAAATTCCGTAAAAGCCAAGCAGGGGGGAAATCAGTCTTCTTTCAAGCTTTCGAAATGAAATGTCATTCGGCAACATTGTGCGTGCATTGCTTGCTTTGAAGCATTCTTCCACAGCAGCTGCACGGTCGGAATGGCCCGTTTCCTAATATCCTTCTCTTTTTGTGTTTCAGATCAGATCTTGTTACGCGTCAGTGTTCAGGGATTTGAAGGACAAAAAAAAGTGCAAGCAAAATATGTTCAAAAATATCTATCACTATAACTGAAGAAAAATCATACATAAAATCCACGTTTTTTGTTTTGTTTTTTGAAAAGTTCAGAGGGGATCATCAAAAAAGTAAAAGATGTACATTACACAGGTGAAGTAAAAAGAACACTACATAAAATCTAAAGCACAGAGAACGGAGCCTAGACTCGATGCCATCACAACTTGGGAATGATCTCGACCGTGTCCGAGGACGTGATAGTGGACCTCACGGCTTCGTCGAGTGAGCTCAGGTTCTCGACGACCCGCCCAACCACCCGGAAGTTGACAGTCAGCGGCAGGCAGAACTTGGCCCGCATGTCGTCGCATAGGATGAAGTAGAACTTGCCGCTGCTGCGCCCCACGCACACAGCGCCCCGCTCAATGGCCGCCTCCTCCGCGTCCGGGGGCTGCGGCGTGAAGGCCTGCGTGTGGAGGCTCTCCAGGCAGCTGCGGCAGATCGAGTAGCGGCGCCAACCCTGATCAACAAAATGAAATAAAACTCGTCAGAGATGGGAAACGGTCGCCGCTCCGGTGCGAGGATCAAACCCGGTCCCGTACACGACCCGCACCTTGCCCCACTCCTCCAGTAAATTCTGTCGCGACGGCATCTCGTTGAACTCGACGACCACGTCTGGGAGGACCTTGACGCCCAGGGGGTCCAGGCGGTCCAGGCGGGGCGCCTTGACGGCCAGCCGGACGACGAACGTGGAATTCTGGCGCACGCCAGGCAGCGGTCGCCGCGTCAAGGCGTACGCCACGTACATCAGCAGACGGCTGCGGTCGCGGCGGCAGGCGTCTACCACGGACACGGCCTCGGCCTCGTCAGCGGGGGGCTCCTTCTCGTCCAGGTCCACAGCGAATGAGCGCCACCGGCCGCCACACTTGACCTGCAAAGCGACACGAGCGCCACCTGGGTGAGAAACTAAGCAGCCAGTACCACCTGGTCCACAATGTGGCGGCACACACAGCTCGTCCAACCCTCACCTTAAGCACGGCCTCGGTGCCGTCCAGCACGCTCAGCGCCTCATTTACGACGGCGGCGCGGTTCTCGGACGTGCGGATCGCCATCTTCGCGGCCTTGACGCCGCCGTTGCCACCGACGGGGCTGCGGCAGCCGGACTTGGCCATGAGGCGGAGCTCGTCCGCCACGGCCGCGTTGTCCTCGTCGGCCTGCTCCTCCAGCGAGTCCAGGACCACACCCACCGCCGACACCATCCGCGTGCGCGCGTCCCGGTCGCGGCCCAGCACCGCCTGCTCGGCCCGCAGCGCCGCCACCAGCTCCCCCTCCAGGCGGGACTGCGCCGTTCGCGACGAGCACACGTCGTGCTTCTCGACGCACTCGACGCGCGGGGCGTCGCAGCACGTCTCGCACCACAGCCTGGCCACCAACACATGAACACAGGACACTCAGAGGTCGGCTCGGGCAGAGGCTCCAAAAACTGACCGGGAACCACGACTCTTCTCCCTGTCCACACCACAGATCGCAGCAGCCCGGCCATGCTCTCCAAAAGTCGAACTTGAGCCCGTTTCTACCGGCCTGTGGGTTCAAATCCGTTTCTGAAGGGTGCGATTTTCTTGCCTTGGGGGCGTTCAAACTACGTGACCTTACTTCGAACCTTTGTAGCGTGCGGGCAGAGCGGGAGAGTGGTGCTGGAGCAAACTGTCGTTGGCGCGGGCCTGCAGTGCAGACCTGGTGGGTTCGATTCCCACAGGCGGTTCCACGCAACGCACTCCCGCCCCCGCGCTGGGTTTTCGTCACTTGGTTCCTGAACGGCCCCTCAGTGCCCCTCAGCCTTCGCCACTCACAAGGGAATGTCACTTACGTGCGCTGGACGAACTTCATGTCCGCCGTCTCTTCCAACGCGAGGAAATTGTCGGTGAGCTCAGTTGGGGGCCATCTGAACTCCTGAGGCAGAACCAAGGCAGGAGAAAAATTATTTCCACCCACACGATTGGTTAACGTCAGGTCAGCCTCTAGCCCCTCGACAAAACGCCTCGCTCACCGTCCTGCACGTCGGGCACTCGTTGGTCTGGAAGAGCGTCAGGCACTGGAGGCAGAAGGTGTGGCCGCAAGGAACAATCTTCGGCCGGCGCTCGCGAATGTCGAAAGGCTCGTAGCACACGGAGCACTGCATCGTAACCTAAATCGTGGCAAAAAGGATGACAAATGAACTCTTTTTTGGAGGCGGGGGGAGAAGTTTACTTTGCGATTTTCTGACACTAGTGGCCAGTAATACGGCACCGGCCCCGCAAGGGAGGCGCCATGTGCTCACTGCCACTTTATCGCGACAAGGCGAAAAGGCAGGCTTGTGTCATCCTCACCAGTGACTTGGTCCGCATTCCTCAAACATGTCCGAATTTGGAAAATACAAGAAACCGACGAAACTAATTCACCACACCAGTCAAAACGGGTAAATAATAACAAGCGCGTACGTGTCGTAGGTTAGTCGCTGGAAGTGAAACTCACCCAGGAAAGTACGCAAAGACGAAACCCTCGAGTACTCCTGATGGCAGGGATCCTAAAAGACGCAAACACAGATTCAATGCCCAGTCGGACATATGGGAAAAGCCAAAGTCGACGAGTGCGCGTAGATGTTCCACTGCGGACATTATCGGCGCACGTCTGAGCGGAAACAAACGGAAATGATTGTCAATAGCCAGCGCAGTTTGAGCTACACGGATGCCAACTGTAACGTCAAACAAATAAGAAAACCAGATCGGTGAATTCATGCCGCGTAAGTGAGCATTAAATTCTCCGTCAGCAAGGTACTCAGAACGCGTGCTGCGTGCTTCGATTACGGGGCCGCAGGTAGCAAGCAGGCCGCAATAGAGCCCTCGCTGCATTCGCGGAGTGGTGGCGCGGGAATGACCACTGAATTAAACGTGGGCGGGAAACATGCAGGAGAGGTGAGAGGTCAGGGTGGCGTCAATGTGCGAGCGTTCACAACCCGCTAAAAATCTTCGTCACCTTCATGCACTTGGCCATCAACCGAAATAATCCCCTCAAACAGCCGGTTGATAGAAACTTCACTCGTTAATTTGGCTGCTCTGCTCCAGACCTACGGGCTGCATGGTCACCGAAGGTCACAGAGACTTTAAATGCTCTAGAAATGGGCCCGCAATGCTTGCCTGCCGTTCGTTAGCGGGTCCTCTGAGTAAATACAGACACGCCGTGGCGAATCAGTGGGAGGGGCCAGATGGCCCCGGACCTGTCCAGGACCTGTCATGCCATCGACCAGCGCGGTAGTGGTGAGGTGCGGCGAGGTGCTCTGCAGTACCACAGCGGCATGCGGGACAGCTGGACGCGGCTGCAGCTGCTGCTGCAGCTGCTGCTGCTGCTGCTGGTCCAGGCTGTGGCCGCAGCCTCCCATACAGCCGCTGCCCGCGCCGCCCCCGGGCGCAGGCGCAACCTCTCGTCCGCCCTGCTTCCCCGCCCCCAGCCCCCGATGCCGGCTTCCCTCGCCGTCCCCCTGACGGTGTGGGCGGAAGCCACCACCGCTATCTTCCCGGAAGTGGCTGCTGTCCAGGTAAAAAAAAAAGTTTTAAAAACATTTAAAAAGTCAAATACTATGCGACACGCATGTTTAAAAATTTCAGAAAAGAGCCAAAGAAACTTAAATAAGGCAAGTATGGGCCGTTACCATTACTTTTAAAACATAGCGATCCCTTTTTGAAAAAAAAAAATGAAATTGAAACAAAATGATCAGCCACGATTGAAATCGGTCTATGGGAAGCGATGCCCCCTCGAGTAAGACCGGGGGGGGGGGGGGGTCCTGTGTTACGTAATTTGTTGGCGTGGCCCTGGCGTGGCCCCTCGGCGCAGTGGTACTGGGTGCGCAGCCGAACCGGCTGGCGGTCTCACGGGCCCCCGCCGACCCCCGAGCGGCAGGCGGCCGAGACCTTCCAGGAGCAGTGCATCACGGCCGCCATGGCGCTCAGCGTTCATGTCGGGCTGCCCTACCTGCTGTGGACCGTGGTGGACGGCCTGCTGCCCGCCGGCGCCCGCGAGTACTCGTACCGGCACCGGGAGGACAACCAGGGCCGGTACTTTCTCGTCATCGCGTCGTACAAGGAGGACGGCGGCAGGACGGCGGCCATTGCGGATCTGCAGGGGCTGAACCTGTGGTTCTCCAGGTGGGAGAGAGCTCGGAGGCGAAGGCAGTGGCGCCCTTGATGTTCCTCCAGAGCCTAACTCGTGCCGTTCGCAGGGCCCGCTACGTCCTGGTGCTGGACACGTCCTCGCTGCCCGTCGACCGCCGCTGCCTGGACTCGGTGGCGGCGGGGGTGTCCGCGGCCCTTTGGCACTCCAGCAGCGCCACGGTGGGGGTCATCCTGGCCATGTGCCCGTGGAAGATCGTCCTGTACTCGCCCTACGAGTCTGATGTGGTTGTTGTGCACGCGGGTAACGTCTCGGCCCTAGCCGACATCATGGACGTGAGCCGCGGCGGCTTCCACGACCAGACATGGCGCATCTCCATCTACCCCAGGTAACCCCTGTCCTGTCCGTGTTGGGGTTGGCGTCAGCCCGCAGCCGCTCTGCGGTGGATGACGGACAGCCGCCCGCTGCCGCAGTTACCCGACGCTGGTGCGCGAGGCGGAGCCGGGCCAGCCCGTGACGCACACCGGCGTGGACGGCTGGGTCATGAACACGGCGGCGGAGTACTTCAACTTCACGCCCGACATCGAGTACCCCGAGGACCAGGACGCGCGCGGCTACTGCGAGAACGGCACGGGCACGGGCACGCTGGGGCCCGTCATGACCGGCAAGGCCATCATCAGCTTCAACAGCAGGTACCCGAGGCTTATAGGGAGCCAGAGGGAAGCAAAGCGGGCTAGAAAACCGCACCTGTGCATCACCAGCTGGCGTTTGGTAAACCTGTGACCTGCGAGTCCTGTGGTGTCCTTCGCAGGTTCGTCAAGGACTACAACACCAAGGACATCGAGTTCTCCTACCCGTACGTCATGGACGAGCTGTGCGTCATGGTGCCTCGCTCCGGTCGCATCCCCAACTACATCACCATCTTCAGGTAGGACCGTCGCGTGGAAACCCTGAGCCAGAAGCGCGGAGGAAATAGGGAACCCACCATTCTGTACGTCCAGGTTATCGTCGTAGGAGCAAACTTGTTTGGCCAATCTGAGTCTGAGAGCGCCTGCTGGGTAGGCAGCCCCGACTTGTGCTTGCACACCTGTCGTGCGGGCTGCCTACCCTAGCATTCGCAGGCGCTCGGCAGGAGATTCGGACGTACTTAATGGCGAGTGCATCCAAGACAAAGTCGCAGCCCCTCCCGCGCTCCGCCGCCTCGTGCTCAGGTGCTTCAGCCCTGAGGTGTGGTTCGGATTGGTGGCCGCGTTCGTGTGCGCGTCGGCGGCCACCCACGGCCTGGACCTAACGCATGCGCGCCGCCGGCCCCCGGGCTTCGGCCGGCCCGACCTGGCCAACGCCGTGTTCTCCGTGTACGCCATGCTGCTGTCGGGCGCCGTGGGCAGCTCCCACGCCCGGGCCAGGGAGACCTCCACCATCCTGCTCTTCTGCTCGGGGCTCTTCTTCAGCGTCACCTTCATGGGCGCCTTCCAGGTGGGTCGTATTTTAACGCTCTGGTTCAGAGAGAAAAATCCCTTTGGAGCTAGTGTTCGAACAGAGAACAGTAACACAGCGGGCATGTCTCAAGGTAGCCCTTGCCACCCAACAAGTTGAGCCCGTCACATCCTTAGTTCAGGGTTCAAATACTGGCTCTGGAGTGTTCGGATATTTTACCCGCTGTGTCCCAATGCGCGCACAGGGCCTCCTGTTCAAGTCGCTGACCAAGGCCCAGTATTACCCGGAGATCGACACCCTGAGCGACCTGGCCGACTCGGGCATCCTGATCACGACGCGCTCCAACTCCCTGGCAGACACCTTCTCCTTCCCCACGAAGCTCATGCACCGCCTGCAGGCCAACTTCAGGGTGAGTCCCGGGGCCCCATGGCGCTACCGAGGCTCCGCTGAGCGCTGAGCTCCGCGGAGTGCTGGGCTGGCAAGTAGGAATTGGCAAGTAGGACCTGTAAGTTGTCTGATTGTGCGGTCGGCAGCTGGTGCCCAAGAACTACACGGACTCCGGCTCCGGCTTCCTCATCCGCCGCAACGGCGCGTTCCTGCTGGACGAGAACAAGGGCATGCACCTGGTGGACGAGTGCCCGCGCAAGTACATGCTGTCCTACATCACCAACCGCAACTTCCCCTTCCTGGACACATTCGACGACTTCCTGCTGCGATGCATGGACGCGGGCCTTATGTCCAGGGTGCGTGTGCGTGAGTGAATCTGTAATCACATAAGCAGTGGCATGTGGAGACCCCCCCCCCCCCCTCCTCTCTCCCCCGTCTGGTCAAGACACTGAGCTAAATAAACGCTGTTTAGACAGTCGACCGCGGGTTCATAGGGCAATGAAAATCTCGTTTATCGTTCCCATCTCCCGCAGTGGCTCCGGTTGACGTACGAGGCAGCTCCCGATTCTCGCGACCACGACAACCTGGAGCTGTCTATCTTCGAGGTGGAGGCCGCCTTCTTCGCGCTGGTCATCGGCGAGCTTGCCAGCTTGCTGGTTTTCACCCTGGAACTTCTGTACCACCGGTTCTGCCGGCGGCGTGGGCGGGGTCGTCCGAAGCGGCGTCGCCCGGGGCCACCACGAGAGCGGATGAAGCGCCACCAGCGGCCGCCGCAACCCATTCCACCGCCACTGCAGCATTGGGTCGACTACTACCCCCTCTACGGCAACATGCGCGGTGTCGGCAGAGACTACCTGGATCTCCTGGACCATTCCGCGACCAGCTGGACGGCGTACCAGGAGCGACAGATACGAATTATGATGGCAAAGCGACAGAGATTGTTCTTTCACCCGAAGTGAAACAGTGTAGCTTTCTCAATAAATATTTCCCGGGATACCAACAGGCGCAAGCTCCCAGCGACCTTTCAACTAAACCCTGCCCCTGCACTACCCTGCACCTACCTACCTCAAGACCGACGCGCGCGTAGCTTTGAATGCCGCGGTAACTGCGAATAAGGTGGGCGTTGCCTTTCGACATGGTGCGAATAAGCAGCCCGAGCCTGCATTTAGCCAAGTGCTGCCTATACTCAGAAAACCTTCATGGGCCGAAAGTGGCACAATGAGACACAAAGTTCGAAGCCGATAGAGAAACACTTCTAAATTTTCGCCATGGATGAAGTCGATAAGATAATTATTCGATCTTTGAAGGAAATTGGATGGTACGTGGTCAACTTAAGCCCCCGATCAATAACTAGTTGTGCCGTACTATTGCAGACGTCAGGTGTCAGACGATGGTTGTCTTCTGCAATGGTTAAGGTTATTTTTTTTGTTTACTTCTTGCCCGGCTTACTCAACAGTTTGGAATACACTTCGGAAATGGTGAACTTTGACGTTTTGAGCTGACAATTCTGAAGCTAGGCGCCTGTACACTTGATGCCGCTAGGCACTTTGGTGCCAATTCATTCAGATCTCAGTTATCATGTGACTAGACTGGATCCCTGTTTAGGCATTTTGAATTGCACATTTTCGATCAGTAATCAAACGTTTTCACTGTATAGTACCAAGCACCACACATCGCTTTACCGAGTTGTTGTCTCTCCTGTTTGCTGCTGAACATTTCCATAGCTATTGCTTCATCATCATCATCTCCATGTTCAAATCATTGTTTGATGACATTCTTGATGTCTTTCCAGTGACATAGATGAAGAATTGGATTCTCTAAGGCAGTTTTCACCAGAATTAGTGGTTGAAGCAGCATCAAGATGTATCGAAGCCATTCAGCCAGGGTCAGGTATTCCAACATCCCTACCCCCATCCATGTCAATGCGATTCAGGATTGGTGCATCGATTGCCCAGGCCTGCATGGTAAATTTAGATATTTGGCAACAAATTCGTCATCCGTTGAGTATTTTTTTGTCTTGCTTAGTAAATGAAATTTATCATTGTAGGATATGGGATACACAGGAGAAGTTGGATATCAGACATTCCTCTACTCAAACGAATCAGATCTGAGGAGGGTCTTGATGTTTCTAATAGAAAGGCTTCCTAAAGAAGGACAAACTGACAAGATAGTTCAAGAGCCATCAAGTAAGTCAAAATTTGTATTATGACCCATTTAATTTGTTTTGTTATGGTTTTGTTAAAGTTATCTCATAATGTGTTCCTCAGGTAGAGCTGCCAGGTTGCAGAAAGATGTAAGTGCAACTATTATGAAACAATTATCTGCTCCTTGGGTACCTAGTTTTTGTAAAGAAGATGGAATTAGGTGGCATGATGATGGTTCCTTCACTGTAGAAGGTGGCAAGTGCTTTGATTTTGCATCTGAACCCCTGCAAACTGGAAACACAAGCCATGGATGTACTCCTCAAGGTAAACAGATATGTTTACTTAAATATCTACATCATATTAGAAGGAATACAAACTTACTTTTTTAACAAAATTTTCAGAGTGGAGAGAATATTGTGTTCATTATCTACCACTGGTGTCCGATCAAGTGTCAGCTGCAAATCGTCTGATACCTTCACTTATAACTCTGAATTCAAGAGGTATATTGTCAACCAGTCAACAGCTTTCAACTCAAAAGGCAGGGGAGCTGAGGAAACTGAGGTCTGATCTTCTGCAAGAAGAATACGGAAAGTCTCTGTCAGCTGATGTTGCTCAAAAATTATCAGAAACAAGTGTAAAACTTGGTTCTAGATTTGCTCTCAATGAGAGACTTCAGTATTTGTCTGTAAGTATTTTTAATTAGTCAATATTTTTAATCAAATCATACTTGGATAAATCTTTAAAGTTGTTCTTGTAGCACATTATGATACATACGATACATATTTTTCCTATAGGATAAGGGTCCTGAAAAAAAGAAGCAACCTATTCAAGAAATTTCACCCACAGAAGATGCCTCAGAAACATTAGAAGAACGCCAGAGAAGACAAGAAGAAGAAGAGGAGCATGCTGTTGAAGCATTGAAGAATGAGAATGATGAGTTGAAGGAGCGATTGGAGCAACTGCAGCGAGATGTCAAGACACTCTCTGCCAAGTTACCTCAGGTATATGTCCATTAGAAGCATTTTACTTGCTGACATCTTTGATGATTCCTTGCTGCTTGAAGACGCACTGGTTTCTATTTTCTCTCATGTGCGTCTTTTCAATCTGTTCAGGTGTTAGAGGAAAGGGATGTGTCTGAACGCATCCTACGGGAAGCAGAGGCTAAACAAGCCATACGCAAGAAGGTTCTGGACTTACTCCCAGATGCTGACACTAATATAGCAAAATTACAAGCTGTGATTGAAGCCAGCACTAAAAAGCTGATCAATTTAGCTACGCAATGGGAAGAACATCGGGCCCCCCTTTTACAGCAGTATAGAATTGCTCGACAGCTGAACTCTAGTAAAGCTGTAGGTTTGCCTTTGAATTTTCTGATAAGATTTAATGCTGCATTGTATTAAATGTTTTAATTCTTTCTTATCTTTTTCAGTCTGAAAGTGCACGTCAAGCAGAAGCACTCAGAATAACCAGGGAGAAGGTTGCTGAATTAACAGAGGATTTGCGGAACAAAGAAGAATTGCATTCTCACCTACAAGCTGAGTATGCAAAAGTGAGCAAGGACATAAGCCGGTGAGTTTAATCTTATTGTCAATTCATGCTATTCAAGTTAACTATAATTTTAACATTTTTCATTCTCTTTCCTCAGATCAGCATACACAAGGCGAATCATGGAAATTATAGGCAACATTAGCAAACAAAAGAATGAAATTGAAAAAGTACTGAAGGACACTAAAGAGCTTCATAAGGAAATCAATACTCTAGCAGGTCGGTTGGATCGATCATTCACAGTTGCTGATGAAGTGATCTTCAGGGTTCGTATCAGATTCATAGTTCAATTTTATTGAGCTCTTTATTCCATACACTTTTTTAGCCGTTTGGTATAATGAATGTTTTTACAACGCAGGATGCTAAAAGAGATGATGTGTCTAGACGTGCGTACAAATTACTTGCTACATTGCATTCTGAATGCAGTGAACTGGTCAAGATGGTAGAAGAAACGGGTGCTTGTGTTCGAGAATCAAGAGATCTTGAGGATCAGGTACTTATATTAGCTTGTTTAAATATCTACCTTTCCTTCTGTAATGTACTAAACATAATTTTTTTATTTTTCAGATTGAAACTGAAAGTGCAAAAAATGTTGGGGCAAACTTGGAGAGAATTTCGGCAGATTTGCGGCAAATGAAGCAAGAAACAGCTAGTCTTGCAGCTCAACTGAAGACTAAACATGTATGATAATTTGTGCTCAAATGAAGAAGGGTCTTTATGATTACATCAGACTAGTTTTTGTAATCTAATTTTTTCTACTTTTTTTTTTTAGATTGTATGATTTTTTTTTTTTTTTTACTAAAGCAATAATTGATTAATGGTTCCCACCTCTGTATTCCATTCCTTTTTAGATTTTTTTTTAAATTCATTTTGGTCACACATTTTGTGAGCTTATGGAGGTATATAATAGACAGTGCCTTATTTATAAAACTGCTCATAAATGGACAATATGCCAGTGTTCTTTTAAGTCAGCTTCTGTGAAAGAAAGCAATTTTTTTCCCTTTGCTAATGTTATAGTCATTCTCTTTCCTTTTCCCCCAGTGTGATATGTAACTGTTATTTAGTATTTAAAGATAAAATTCAAATGCAAGTTTTTTTTTTTTGTGGTTTTTTCCCCCTTTCATCCTCCCAGAAATCTTCATGTACAAGTCACAAATCATTTGACTGACTCAAAGCCTGAGTGCTGACTTATGTGATATAATCTAGTAACCTGTATATTGAAATTTGCACATTGTTAGTTCTTATTGTTTGTTGTGTTGTCACTTTTTTACCATGAAACTCCTATAGTGGTCCAATAAATTGTCCATAAATCGTTGCCAGTAACCTTATCCAAATGCATGGATGCAGTTATCAATCCCAGGGTACGTGGATAGCATCTATGTAAATTTATGTGAGCTAGGCATAATTTTGTAATGCTTATTAGATTTATTATGCACTTGAATGAAGTGACCCTCAGTAGTGTTTGTATGTGGAACCATAAGAGCATCCAATAAACTATTTAATCTTTGTACTTTCCGATTGATCTTATTCTTACCCATTGTCCTGTTCCAAGAAATTTTGTATTCACCAGCGAGAAGTAACACAGACACATGGGCGACTGGAAATAAAATGGTCATGAACTACAATGCACTGGGAAAGTAAATGCCGGAGGAGAACCGGTTACAAAGTCAGAAACAATCCGAGTAACCCACCACACCACACCAGTGCTCCGGCTCGGGTCTTGTCACGGGGTAATCTAGAGGGAGTTGAGGGAGGGGAGGGACGGCTGGTGGGGGGACCTCTTGTGTAGCCGCAGTAGGGGCACCTTGGACTCGTCCAGCGGCTCCAGGCTCGCTGTCACCGACGACACCGGCTCTTCCCCGCCGCCCGTCTCCGCCGATCCCGCCCCCCACTGCGACTGGACCTCGGAGCTCTCTCCTTGGGTGGGCCGCGGTCGGGGCCGGGGCTGGTGAGAGCACACATATCACGATGAGGCAGTGTTGCGAACCGAGGGTACCTCCCCTTCCCTCCCGTCACCGGAAGGACCTCCTGACCGGAAAGGCCGCTGCGGCCGCCCGGCGCGACGCCGCTGCTGCCTCCGCCTCCTTCACCTTGCGGGCTCGCTCCCTCTCTTTCTTGCGGTTGTTCTGGCGCACCTGACAATCACAGAACAGAGCCATGTGGCCGGTTCCGGTTCAAATCCAGACAGAAGAAGAACGGACGTCACATTACCTGGTGTCGGACTTCCCTCATGACGTCCCTGGCCAGGATGTCGGCCGCCCACTGGAACTCGGTGCTCTTGAGGAAGCGCTTGGGGGGCATGGACATCATGATGGTGCACAGGTGGTCCACGAGCTCGAACAGCTCCACCTCTGCGGCACGGACACACCACTGCACCCACAACTCGCCACTGCCGAATCTGATGCGACTCGGTGGAACAACTTGCCTTTCATGACCTTCCAGCGGTGCTGCGTGGTCAGCTTGGTCTCCTCGCTGACGCTCTGCGCCGCGATGGTGACCATCCTCTTCTGGAGGCTCTTGGCCATCACCTCGAAGTTGGCGTCTAGGTCCAGCGCGGCCTCGCGCTCCTCATCTGTCGTGGCCACCGACACCATGGAGCTGGCCTTCTGCTCCAGGGCCTGAGACAGAGGACAGAGGGCGGTGCTGGCCGGCTCAGGACCCTCGGGATCGCCGCGGCAGCGGTCAGACCACGTGATCCCGTCATGGCCCGAACCTTCTTGAGCTGCTGGTTCTTCCTCTCGATGGCCTCGATCTGCCGGAGGATCTTCTGCCGCTCGTCCTCCGTGTTCCTTCTCTCCGGGGGGCGGCCGCACTGCACCTTGGGGCGGCACTCCCGCTGCTCCCTGGACTTGGCCCGCTCCCGCAGCTCGCTGTGCTTGATCATGCCGTGGTGGCACACCCAGCCACGCTTGGCCATCTCACGTGCGGGCAGTGCCTCCATCAGGGCGAAGCAGCGCTGCCACAGGGACACGGAGGCGCGCGGTGAGGACGAGCACCAGGATGACACACACGCCCACTGCCGCGCCGCACCCGCCGCCGCACTCACCTCAAGGACCTTGTGGTAGACGCACTTGAGGGTCTGCATCACCATCCGGTGCACGATGCCTTCCATGACCGAGTCGAAGAGTCCGTCAACGGCAGTAGCCACGGCTTCCGGCTGGGGGAGGGGGGGGGGTCAGCATTCACGATTTACTATGACAAGACCACTGGCTGACGAATGTGGGCATGCTCACAACGCCGTCCCGCATCTCATTCGGGTCGAAGCCCGTGTCCGTCAAGGCGCCCCACAGGTTGTCGCCGACCATGCCTGTCCAGGAAGCACAACATTCACAACATGGAGGGGTTGAGGGTTATCGGTGGCTGTCCGCACTAGCTAGCCCGCTGGCCCGGCCACTCACACGTCTGCTTATGCTCCCGGCCTGCCTTTACGATCCGCATGGAGAGGTTGAACACCCGGTCCAGGCGAGTCATGTTGCCCTGGAAGCAGGTCGGCACACAATTCGATCAGCAGATCCGCACCCGAGTCTGGCAGAGTGCTGGGCCGGGCCGGGCCGGGCCCTCATCTCCCATCTCATCCTCACCTCGTCCACGATGAAGCCCGAGCTGGCGACGCGCCGCCTCCGCTTGGGGTAGCCGGAGCCGGAGTCTCCCTCCCGGTCCCGGGTGCGGGTCCGCCCAGGCCGCTTCCGCTTGGAAGGCTTAATGCGCAGCCGCTTGGCGCGCTGCTTCTCCCGCTTCGCCTTAACCTGCTGCAGCAGCGCTGTAGGGGTCATCCATCAAGTACATCCGCGATGTTAGTGCCACAAGGGCAAACCTAGTTTGGCCAGTCTGAGTCGGGTACGGGTAGCGCCTGCTGGGTAGGCAATGCCGGCTTCTGCACTCATGCGTGTCGTGCGGGCTGGCCTACCCTGCCAATCGTAGGCGCTCGGCGTCGCCATTCAGAAAGTCCTCGGGTGGAATATCGCCTTTGCTTTCGCTTTCGATTCCCGCTTTCGCTCCCGCTTTCGCTCCCGCTTTCGCTCCCGCTTTCGCTCCCGCTTTCGCTCCCGCTTTCGCTCCCGCTTTCGCTCCCGCTTTCGCTCCCGCTTTCGCTCCCGCTTTCGCTCCCGCTTTCGCTCCCGCTTTCGCTCCCGCTTTCGCTCCCGCTTTCGCTCCCGCTTTCGCTCCCGCTTTCGCTCCCGCTTTCGCTCCCGCTTTCGCTCCCGCTTTCGCTCCCGCTTTCGCTCCCGCTTTCGCTCCCGCTTTCGCTCCCGCTTTCGCTCCCGCTTTCGCTCCCGCTTTCGCTCCCGCTTTCGCTTTCGACTCACCCTGCATCCGCAGTTCCTCGCGCTCCACCTTCTTGTTCCGCAGCTCGACGGCGAGCCGCAGCGCCTCGTCCTGCCGTGCCAGCAGCCGCTGCTCCCGCTCCTCCCTCTCCTCCTGGCACTGGATCTTAGCCTGCCACTGGCGCCGCACCTCCTGCTCCTTGTACTCCTGCAGCTGCTGCTGCTGCCGCTGCAGCCGCTCGCTCCGCTCCCGCTCCTCTCGGGCCCAGGCCTGGAGGGTGGCGATGACCCGCGCCCGCTGGATCTCGGCGGCCACGGCCTGCCGGTGCCGCACCTCCTCGTCCTTCTGGCGGCCGCGCTCGATGGCCAGCCGCCGCTCGTCCTCCTTGCGCGCCTCCACGCGCTCCACCAGCTCCAGGTAGCGCAGGTGCCGCGCCACCAGCCTGGGAGGGGCGTTTCTGAGTTTACAATCGAGGACTACAACACTTTGCCATGTCGATCGCAACATTTTTGTGGCGGTCGTCTCGAACACCGCGGCGCTGCCACTCACTGCTGCTGCTTCTTGCGCTGCTCCTCCTCCAGGCGCTGCCGCACCCCGGCCTGCTCCTTCTCGCGCTCCAGGCGCTTCTGGTCCTGGACCAGCTGCCTCTCCTCGCACTGCCGGGCCCGCCGGATGGCCTGCTCGTCCGACAGGTCCACGGCCTGCAGAGGGTGCGCGGCGAAGCCAAGCGTTCACAAATGACGTGACGCCCGTCGGCGGACAGAACGTCAGCAGACAACCATCCGCGGTTTTCCGGCGAGGTGGGAAACATTCCGGAATGTTTTCGCGCAAGAGGTCTCGGCCGCACGGGGACGGCGCTAACGAAGTTTATTTAGACAGCCCCCCCCCCCCCCTCCAGGGAGGGGTCTCTGACACCGACCTTCCTGCGGTACTCCTCCCTGACCAGCTCCCGGTAGATGGTCTGCAGGTAGCGGCGGTACGCGTTGAACTGTCGCAGCGAGCAGACGGCCTCGTCCGAGGGCAGGATGAAGCCGGCGCGCTCCAGGTTGCGCCGGTGCTCCTCGGCGTGGAACATGCGCTGCAGGTGCGGGTCGTGCACGGCCTCGTACGAGTAGTCCACCTCGTGCATGTAGGGGTCGTCCAGGCGGAACTCGGCCGCCGGGGGTGCCCGCCAGAGCTGCATGCGACGCCCACGTTCATCACTCTGTCTCATACAATGTCTCATTCAATATGGGCGACTCCCGCACACCCACACTCACCCCTCTGCCGAGCTTGCCGCGGTAGAAGACAAACGCATCCTTGGGGTGGTCGATGACAGGCAGCTTGGAGCCGAGCGGCACCCGGGTCCAGAAGGGAAGCCCGTCTCGGGGGACGGCCCCCGCCGGGACGGGGACACAGTCCCGGATGTGGTCCACGACGGTGGGCCGGCGCAGCATCAGCGTGGCGTCCTTCACCTGCCGCGGCGTCATGGAGTCCGAGTCCATTCCGCCCCCCGGGCCCGCCCCGCCCGCCCCCGGTCCCGCCCCTATTTTGGGAGCAACGTATCAGCAGCTGACAACTTTGTACAGAAAATCCTTCAGTGCACATTTACAAGATTAGCTTAATGCATACTAGTGGCGCTAATAAATAGAGCCTTTACGGTTCTAACCTCCGGGCACTCTGGGTGTGCCTGACTCTTCTGTCATGGTTCCTTTGTGTCTTTGTCTACTTCTTTTTCGATTTTTATTTCACCCACGGCTGTTTCATGTCTTGTTGAGATTTTTTGGGGTTAAATTGTGAGACTGGTATGCACTATAAATTTTGGGGATGGGATCAATCAAAATTTTGGAGTCGGCCGCTGCGACTGAGACTCGACCGCAGCGCCCGCTCGGGCTGGGCCGCTGGGGCCGCTGGGGCGCAGAGCCATGGCTTTTGTTGGACCGCGCCGCGCCCAGCCTTGCCACCTCGCCACAGCCTTCCGGCACAGGCGTTGTTGTTTTGACAGAAAGTACATTTTATTTTGCGTCTCATCGAAGGAGGCTCGGTTGCCAAACGTCGTCCTCGTGATTTTATTCGCGCCCCGATGGTGTGCCGAAGCCGTCAACGAGGCGCCTGCCATGCAGCGGGTAGGCACGCCCGCTGTACACCCGTACGTAGAGTATTCGAAAGTTGCCTACCCATCCAGGGGCTACCAAGGTCACGTGGTTGTTGCTAGCAACGACGTGGTGGTGTTTGTAAACAATCCGGAGTAGACTGACCGGGCTTTCACGTTTCTTCGATGTATTGTCTGCGGGTCAAAGTACTTTATTGGCAGGATTTAGATTAAAGAAATCAAATCGTCAGAAATCATGAGATGACATGGCATGTAAAGAAGAGTGAATGTCAGAGATTGGTTTGGTGTGCATCATAACCTGTGGGTCATTGTGTGATTTGAAAGTGAAGCGTGCAATTTGATGCTTGATAATTTTGTCATGTGAGTTTTACTCATAATTTCTTTTGTTTTTAGTTCGTCGCATTTCAGGTACTGTGAAACTGCATTTTCATCCATTCAGTCATTCTTAAGCTTTTATGTTTTCATGCACCATAACAAAATAATGGTTACAGAGGTCTAATGTCAAGCTATGGCTGACTATAGATTAGATTGGGTTAAAGAACGAGCGCTAGCCTTTCTTGATGAAGATGATGAAGACCTATTTGATGAGATGCTTGCAAGAAATGATGGTGAATTGGAGGACCGTTTACTGTCGTATCTCGATGATGATATTATGGGAGCACATGACATTGGGAGAAAACTGTTTTTTGTATACAAAACATACTATGAAAAAATTGTCAAAGAAGAAATTGTAGTAGCAGAAGAAGGTAATGTATCACCCAATTTTGTCTCACACTCTATGTTGTGCTCGCTGTGTTGTTAATTTAGTGTCAATATTTCAGTTCCTCCTCGGACACCTCCTCCCCCTGAACCAGAACCAGAGCCCATCATCAAGAAGGGTAAAGGTAAAGGAACAAAGGGAGGCAAAGGAGGTAAAGGGGCAAAAGGCCCAAAAGCTGGAAAAAAAGGGAAGAAGGGGAAGAAAGGGCGGGATGACTCTCCACCCCCAGTGCCCACTGAACCAGAAACAGAACTTCAGATTGAAATAAGTGAGCCTGATGGGGCTGCTGAGTCTCTCCCTCTAGAAACTCAACCAGAGGATGGTGAAGAGGAAGAAGAAGATGCAGCACCTGAAGAGGAAGTGGAACAAGAACAGCCGGAAGAGCTATCAGAGGGGAAAGACTCTCCAGAGGGGAACACTACAGAATCTCCTGAAGTGCCAGGCTCTGGCTCAGAAGCTGGGACTGCTCATTCTTCTCCAACTCTGGACGAAGGTACGATTGTTTAATGTCATTTTTATCATTTCTTTCATATTGTATCCTAGATGACTTAAGAACAAATGTTCACCAACTGTTGCAGGAGCAGAAGATGAAGATGGAGAAGTACCTATTGATGAAGACATCCAGCCTGAGTCTGGAGCAGAAGAAGATGTTGGTTATATGTCCTCAGAGGAACAAGGTGCTTCACCTGAGCTGGAGGACCCTGGTGGAGGTGGTGAAACTGGAGGAGAGGATG
Source organism: Odontothrips loti (assembly GCA_038380765.1). Classification (NCBI taxonomy): domain Eukaryota; kingdom Metazoa; phylum Arthropoda; class Insecta; order Thysanoptera; family Thripidae; genus Odontothrips; species Odontothrips loti. Next base: position 14,152,838 of record CM076244.1, on the reverse strand, counting down.
CAGAAATTCTGGAGACACCAACAAAGAAGAAAGGGAAAAAAGGGAAGAAGGGGAAAAAAGAGAAAAAGGCAAAGAAGGGCAGAAAAAGTCCTCCTACTGGTTAGCATGCATTTTACCTCTTTAAAATATTTTTTTCCATGATGCTCACTGAAAAGTTTGTTAATTGAAGCTCTGTGCATGTCACAGCTGTGGAAATGGTTCCTGCTGTTGAAGAAATCCCAGAACCTCAATTTATTTATGTCACAGCAAGTATTATGGGATTGTGTTGCAGAAGCTTTATACATATTAATCACTCTTAAACCTTTCTGCTCATTTATTTCCTTTTTATTTCTCACAGAAAACAATGGAGCGAGTTATTCATGCTCCCCAGCTGCACGCTCACTTGGGAATGCTGGATGAGAATGAACGTTCAGCTCCAGGACGCCAGTATGTCTATTTCCTGAGAATATCTGAAGAGGGAATTCCTCTTCCAGAAGGTCCAAGTGATGCTGCAGCGGATATGCCAAAGCATTTCATTGTGGGCTGTACATCGTCCAACTTCATTGGTTCCATGTCAAAGTTATTGAAAAAGGTTGGACTTCATTTAAACTTTGTTACTGCTTCAGACCTGAGCACCAATGCCAAAACGAATAAAAATATAATATTTTGTAGGCATATATTCCTCTAGTTCAAATGCAGTTTCGAGAACCTATCTCATCAGGGGATAATGAACGAGACACATCATCAGTTGTAAGCAGCGCAATTTTCAAGCGGCCATCGGACTATCGCCGGATGTGCCTGAACATACTAAAGGTATTTTTATAACTCTCCCATTTGTATTTTAAATATTGCTACCTTCATGTCTGATTCTGTATAATGTATAATCTAATTTGTGCAGGCTGATACTAGCCAAAAGAAACAAAAGCCTATTGCTGAGAAGGAAGTTGTTACTGTCTCAAACACAACTATCCAATCTGCACAAGAAACACTAGAGGCAGCAAAAATTGCCGAAGAGCATCAAATATCAATTACTTCATCAGCAGTGGCTTCATCAATTGGTCCTGGAGGAGATGGGCTTGGAAAACACACCGATGAATTCAAAAGTGAAAGTAAATTAGAGGACGTATCTGGAAATATGCCAACAAAACAAGAATTACTAAGTGATATCAATTCTTTTATTTCATCTGTTGACTGGTAGAAGCATTGTTTATGTGTCATTTTCATATGTGCACATTTTATAAACCTATATAATGCTTTTCAAGTGGCAATGTTGGTTACAGGACAATTCAGCATTTGGAAGGGGATGTAATGCTTCAAATTCCAGACATGCCTTCCTTATGGATTCAAGGGGCAACTCCAGAAACACTTGCTATGGATCCAGCATTAGTTGCTGAATTAGAAAGTGTTGTAACTCTCTGGGAAAGACATGTAGATAGTGTTATTGATGCCTATCTGACGAAGGTTGGTGGTGAAATATGGAGGAACATATAAGTAGAAGAGTTTGATCACTACCCTGTATAGCAGTGAGTTGAAGTCCCAGCTATGTTTGCTATATTTTTACAGAAACCTGTTGGTGATGGTCCGCTAGCTGAGTTTGAATACTGGCAAGAACGCGACGCAGGCCTGAGTTTACTTGTTGAACAGTTCAAAGCTCCTGCAGTAATCTTGGTCTTAGATGTACTGGCTGCTGCGTCATCAAATGTTGGACAATATTTTGAGACTTTCAAGTCAGACTTCATGATCCACTATGAGCAAGCACGGTACAATGTCAAATTTTTATCCACAGTTGTGCGGCATTTTAAGGTATATGTATTGAATGTTTCATTTTCTTTCAACATTCACACAGAACTGAATTGTAAAAATTGACTTTGTTAACATACAGACAGTTGAACAATGCCAAGATCTTGGAGTAGTCAGAGATTCTCTACCATCTCTTATTGGTGGCCTTCATATGCTGTGGGTTGTGTCCAGATTCTATTGCAATGAAGAGCAGATGGTTCCTCTCATGCTTCGAATTTCTAACACACTCTGTAACAAAGCATCCTCTGCACTTCAAGTGAAAACTCTTTTTAAGTATGGGTGAAGTATGAATATGTATTTCACTGCATGGAATTTTCTTTTTTCTTTTCGTATTACTTTTTTATTGTAGGCTTCCTTTGGAGCAAATTTTGCAACAGACTAAAGAGGCACAAGAGATGTTACAGAAATGGCGCGACTGTTACATGGATACTCGTGCCCGCATTGAAGCCTCTGGAAAAGGTCAGCGTTGGGAATTTGATAAAAATAAGCTCTTTGCTAACAGTGATTATATTGCCAAGGTTTGTGGAGATCTACACGAAGTATCAAAGGTAAGTGCTTTGCCATGAGAGCAGTGGCATTACTGATGTAAGCACATTTATGTATTTTACGCTTGTGAACCCTCACAATGTGGCTTTCTTGGCTTTGATAGATAATTCAAGAATTTAGAAACATATTCGGACAAGAACTCAAATCTATTATAAGTGATCCTGCTCAAATTGATGCTGTTGTGAAGAGAGTTGAAGCCTTGGTAGTGCCTATTGAAAGTGCAGATTTTGACATTTACTCCAGAGGCTATGCTGAAAACTGGGATGCTCTTATGGGCTCCTTCAATCAGCATGTCCAACGGCTAGAGGAAGAAGCCAAATTTTTCATAGATGAATCATTTAAAGCATTGAGGTATCCAAAACTCCAAAACATTTTCAGTTATTAGTCAAGTGAGAAGTTTAGGCCTATGTGATGGTCACTAAATTTCCATAATTTATATAATTATTAATTTTTTAAATCAGGTCGTCTACTGAAGCACTTGAGATGCTTTTGAAATTTAAACATATGAAAACCAGAAAAGCCATTCAGGAACAACTTATGACTAAGTTTGATCTCATCATGCAACAGTTCAGCAAAGAAGTCTCCAACATAGAACATATTTTTACTGTGAGTCATCAAACCTATTGTTTTCATATAATGTACATTTTTCTTTTAATTTTCTTGGATCTAACATGGTTTATGTGTTATTTAAATTAGAAAGGCAAACGCCATCCTCCTTTATTACGAAACCAACCACCAGTTGCAGGAGCAATATTTTGGGAAAGACTGTTGTTTCAAACACTTAAGAGGCCAGTTTTAGTTTTCCAGAATGTTGAAGATTTGAAGCAGTGTGAATTGATGAAAGAGGTAGATAACTTGTACACAAATTCTGCTACCAACTCATTTATTTTTTCCTAGTAAAGGTGTTCTTCTTCCTTTTCTTTTTTTTATTTTTTTTAACAGGCTTTTGCTGACTATTTGCAAGTTGGTAAACAAATGCAGCAATTTGAATTAAACCGCCTCAATTCATGGACTGCAAAAGCTCAAGAAGACATTAAACAGGCAATGACAAGAAATGTTATGCGACTGGAAGAAAGTGTCCGTAAGTATTTCAGTTTGAAAATGATGTTCTGTGCACTTAAAGAAATTAATTCAACTGGAAACTTGACATTGTATGTGTGTGTTTAGATGCATGTTTTCGGAAGAGCAACAAATTTTCCTCCCGCAATGGTCGTAGGCACAACGTGTCTGCGCAAAGATCTGCTCCTCGGATGATTCGAATGGGATCACAGCAAACTTTCACCTCCAGCCAGTCATCAGTAACACGTCTTGGACAGTCAAATGCTATGACTACTCGACAAAGTGTGATGTCTTTAAGTCAGGGCCTCTCCCAAGGTTTAGGCTTGGGGTCTGTGGCGATTGGTTTGAAGTGGGCAGCAAGAGGACGTTCTAAGACGGGCATTAATCAGAAAATTACTTTTCCTGGACCATCATATTCATTCACGTGGGAAGATTTTGTTGGTGATTCTGTTCTTGTAGAGAACAATCTGAGACTGGAAGTTAATTTTGATCCGGAGCTACTAAATGTCATAGCTGAAGCTGAACTTTTAGAAATTTTGGGATATGATCTGCCAGCTCCAGTTAAAATGGTTGCCCGTGAAAAGGACAGATTTCATGCAGATTATCAGGCCATTTCTAAACTGGTTTGTGATTATAATAATTTGGTTGATCGTTTGGACATACCACAGCTACTGTTTGTGAAGTCACATTTGAGGGAAGTTGAGAAACAAATGCAGCCAGGGCTCTGCCGAATAAATTGGACATCTCAAGGAGTATGTGATTTTGCTGTAGGATGTCAACAAGTTCTAAGAAATCTTGTCTCTCTAGTCAGCCAAATGGATGCAGTTTCGGTGGAAGTGGCTCAAAGGCTTTCTCAATTAGAGCAGTTCAATCTTTTCTATGCCCAATCCCCAGATGATAGTCTTGAAGTTCTTGGGTGTAAACGTTTTTTTGCAGAAATGGACTTAAGGCGTGCTGAAAGCATCAGACACATGATGAAACTCTATGGAGACCTTGGACCAGTGCTCATGAAGTTAGAGGGCTTGGTCTTACAAACAAGTAGCGGACGAGCTCCAGTCATGGCTCACTCTTATCAGTATTGGGAGGGTCGCACTTTTTCGACATTTGTCAAATTTGTTTTGCACAATTTGATGGATTTTGAACAGTTTCTTGTAGGCAACATTGCTTGTTTCCAAGTTGAAACTGTTTTGATTGTTCCAGAAATTTCAATGAGGCCTACCAATCATGAAGTGTCTGGCATTATTATGCACAGTATTAAAGACTTCTTTGAACGCTTGAAGTCTTTCCCCAGATGGATGCATGGAACATGTTTGGAATGTCCTCAGCAACGCATACCAGACTCTGACAAGACTCATCAGTTTACAATGTTTGATGATCTGATGCAAGTTCAACAGATCAGCGACATGGTTCTCAAGCTTACAGATACAGTACGCCGACTGACTGATGAAGTCCAAAAGTACCTAATTAAATGGAAGAAATACAGAATACTTTGGACTTATGACAAAATAACTACTTGTGAGAAGTTTGCTGCAAAAAACCCTACGCTTTTGCAGTATGATGAGCAATTCAGTCACTATTCTCAGAAAATTTCTGAAGTAGAAGACATGGGCCCCAATCAAGATATCTTCTGCATTCGAATCAATCTGGTCCCATTACAGAATGCAGTTAAACAGCATGCAAATGAATGGAAGGCTATTCTTGGACAACATCTATCAGAGAACACCCACAATATGCTGCATGACTTCTTTAACCAATTAAATGAAATGAGGCGAGATTTGCATAGTCAGATTTTGGACTTAGACTCTTTTAAACTGGTACTTCAAACAATATGTACAGTTTTGAGCATGAATGTAAGTGCAGAGCTGCTGTACAATGAAGTGATGGAACGATACAAAACATTGAGAGCTCACAATATTGTAGTCAATGAAGCAGATGAAACCCTTGCTGCAACTCTACCAGGTGCTTGGAAAGAATTGTATATAGCTGCTATGTCACGGTCACGCAATCTTCAGAAAACCAAAGCAAAATTTGCTATTACTACCCAAGGGGAAATCTATGATTTTTTAGCAGAGTGCAATGCATTTGTTGAGAAGTTTATATTGGAAGGGCCTGGATCAGTTGGTGATGAGCTTGAGAAAGGATTGAAATTGATGGATGTTTATTGTGTGGATATTGATGAACTTTTAAAAAAAAAGGCCAACATGCAGACAGCAGAGAGACTTTTTGACCTTCCATTGACTGATTATTCAAACTTTTTGTCTGCTGTAGAGGACTTTAATCACATGGAGCTTATATACCAACTATATAAAGCTCAGAAATCTGCAAGAGATGGTTGGTCCAAAACTCTTTGGGTTAACCTGAACCCTGTAGAGCTTGTTGATGGAATGGAAAGCTTCCTGAAAGAATGGAAAAAACTTCCAAAGGGAGCTCGACAACTTGAAGTTGCCAAAACATTAGAAAAAAGGATGAAGGAATTTAAAGGTTGTGTTCCTTTGTATGTTGAGCTGAAAAATGAAGCAATGCGTGAGCGGCATTGGCAAACTCTCATGGATAAAACTGGAGAACACTTTGATATGGCAGCAGACCGCTTTACTTTGGAAAACATGTTTGCTATGGACTTGGCTCGCTACACAGATGTAGCTCTGGAAATTATTGGCTATGCAGTGAAAGAACTTGGTATTGAAAATGGTGTGAAAGATATATCTGAAACTTGGACAAATATTAGCCTGAGCCTTGCAAGACATCAAAAGGAAACTGAAGACAGAGGCTTCATATTGACAGCTGTCGATGAAATTTTACAAACTCTTGATGAGCATACTATGAGCTTACAGAGCATGTCTGCATCTCAGTAAGTGTTTCATAATAGAAAAGTATGTTTATTCTAATAATATAAGCCAGAGCTCAAAATTTGTCTCTGCTCTCTTCAGGTTTGTTGGCCCTTTTCTGCCAGTTGTGCAAAAATGGGAACACAATCTTGCAGTGATTAGTGAAGTTCTTGAGGAATGGCTGAGTGTTCAAAGGAAGTGGTTGTACCTGGAGGGAATTTTTGTTGGTGGGGATATTCGCCATCAACTTCCTGAGGAGGCTAAAAAATTTGATTCTATTGACATAAGTTACAGAAAGGTAAATCAGTTAAATAGTCTTGAGTACATTTTACAGTACAAAGTGTGTTGTTATGATCTCCTGTTCTTTGCAGATCATGATGGACACAGCCAGGAATCCTAAAATTCTTGACTGCTGTGTTGTGCCGAGTGGTAGATTGGCTGAACTTCAGGCATTGACATATGGCCTTGAGCGGTGCCAAAAAATGTTAAATGAGTACCTAGAGTCCAAAAGGAATGCATTCCCCAGATTTTTCTTCTTGTCTGATGATGAATTGCTCTCAGTTTTGGGCAGCAGTCAGATTACTTGCTGTCAAGAGCACATGGTTAAGGTTGGTGTTCTTTCAAGCAGTACTTTTTAAGTTTCTTGTGGTAACAAAGGAGATCACTTTCTTGTAATTTCTATTTAATGGCAGATGTTTGACAACATTGCCAGTTTAAAACTGGGGAAGGATGGTCAAGAACGAGATATTGCCACTGCTATGGTTTCATGTGAAGGAGAAATTATGGAGTTCAAATACGCTGTCTATGCTGAGGGTCGTGTTGAAGTATGGATGAATAATGTTCTAAATGAAATGCGAAAAAGTAATCACCAAATAACAAAGAAAGCAATTTATGATTATGGAAAAGTGAGGCGTCCAAGGTGAATGCAATAAAACACTTCCTTTATTTTACTTTTACATTACTATTAATCTTTGTACACTTGCTATATACATAATACGATTTCATGTTACTGATTTTACTTTAAGGTGTGAATGGATGCTGGATTATCAAGGAATGGTTGTTTTGGCAAGCAATCAAGTATGGTGGACGGCAGAAGTAGAGAATGTATTTGACAAAATAAAGAAAGGCAACAAGAAAGCTATGAGGGAGTACCTTGAACAAATGAATAGACAACTTGATGAGTTGGTTGTTAAGGTTCGACAAAATTTAACTCCTAATGACCGCAAGAAGTTCAATACAGTTCTAATAATTGATGTCCACACTAGAGACATAATTGAGAGCTTTGTTAGAGATAGTGTCATGGATGCCCAAGAGTTTAGTTGGGAAAGTCAACTTAGATTTTATTGGATGAAGGATGACAATAATCTTATTGTTGTACAATGCACAGGTAGGTGCAGTCTAGGTTTTAACCTCTCAGAATTATGTTTCAGGCTGCTGTTAACATTTTAAAACATTTTATTGTACAGGGAATTTTCAATATGGTTATGAGTACATGGGATTGAATGGACGTTTGGTGATCACACCTTTAACTGATCGAATTTACCTCACAATCACGCAAGCCCTCTCAATGCAGCTTGGAGGGGCTCCAGCAGGTATTTTATTATTCACAACCTTTTTGAATTAAGATGCTCATCATTGCTTTTTACTGATGCTTTTGTATTCATTATTGTAGGACCAGCAGGAACAGGCAAAACTGAAACGACCAAGGATTTAGCTAAGGCTTTAGGTTTACTGTGTATGGTAACTAATTGTGGTGAAGGAATGGATTATAAGGCAGTAGGCAAAATTCTTTCTGGCCTTTGTCAGTGTGGTGCATGGGGATGCTTTGATGAATTCAATCGTATTGATATTTCAGTATTGTCAGTTATCTCTACCCAGTTGCAAACTATTCGTAGTGCTCTTATGATGAAGATGTCACGTTTCAATGTAAGTGACATTATTCTTTTTTTTAATTTTAAATTCCTCAAAGATTTTTTTAGATATTTGTATATGTAACCATCACACCTTTTCAGTTTGAAGGACAAGAAATATCAATGGACTTGAAGGTTGGCATTTTCATAACAATGAATCCTGGGTATGCAGGTCGCACAGAGCTTCCAGAGTCTGTCAAAGCATTATTCCGTCCTGTTGTGTGCATTGTGCCTGACTTAGAACTTATCTGCCAAATTATGCTATTTTCTGAAGGATTTCTTCAAGCTAAGGTGACTATTTTCCATTTAAGTTTCAAATGATCTGCTTTGCATCATAACTGTAGATTTTCATCTCTTTATAGGTGCTTGCCAAAAAAATGACAGTTCTCTATTATTTGGCACGAGGCCAGCTTTCTAAACAAAATCATTATGATTTTGGTTTACGAGCATTGAAGGCAGTTCTTGTTATGGCTGGAGAATTAAAGAGAGGTTCTCCTGATCTGCCTGAAAATGTTGTTCTTATGAGAGCACTGAGGTATGGTGTGTAGCAGTATAAAGTTAATTCCTAGATGAAAGGATGATAATGCAGCAGCATTTGCATTTGGTTTTGACACCTTTTTCTTTCTTTCTTTCCTTTTTAAGGGATATGAATCTGCCCAAATTTGTGTTTGAAGATGTTCCACTCTTTCTGGGTCTCATAACTGATCTGTTTCCTGGTTTAGAATGTCCTCGAGTTACATATCCTGATTTTAATACAGCTGTAATAGAGGCATTGCAAAATGAAGGTTACATTTTACTGCCAGAACAGGTACTTTCAAAATGTTAAATCTTTGATTAATGAGTTTTCAATTTTGAATTTAAATAACTGGTTAAATTTCATCAATTTCTGTCCACAAATGATCAGGTTGACAAAGTGGCACAGCTGTATGAAACAATGATGACCCGGCATTCTACAATGATTGTTGGACCTACTGGTGGTGGCAAAACTGTTGTTATTGAAACCCTTGTAAAGGCTCAAAATGCTATGGGTTTGCCTACAAAGTTATACATTCTGAATCCTAAGGTTCTGTGTTCTTCAAATTTTCAATTTAATTTAATTTTAAATATTAGCATTTATTGCAAGCATTTTTCTTTTCTTTTAACCTTCAGGCTTGTTCTGTTATTGAATTGTATGGTATACTGGATCCTGCATCACGTGATTGGACCGATGGCCTGCTGTCTAATATTTTTAGAGAAATTAATAAGCCTCTTGAACATCCTGACAAACAAGAACGTCGCTATATTCTTTTCGATGGAGATGTAGATGCACTGTGGATTGAAAACATGAATTCTGTCATGGATGATAATAAATTACTTACTTTAGCCAATGGAGAACGAATACGCCTTCAACCCCACTGTGCTTTGCTTTTCGAGGTAGCTGCAATTCATGTCATAACTCAACCAATTAATTTACTGTATCAATTTTAATGTGACAGAGTCTATGACTTGGTTTTAAGGTGGGAGACTTGCAGTATGCCTCTCCTGCAACTGTTTCTCGTGCTGGAATGGTGTATGTTGATCCGAAGAATCTTGGCTATCTACCATATTGGGAGAGATGGCTTGCTTCCCGTCCCAATGAGGAAGAAAGAGAAACACTTGGTTTATTATTTAATCGTTATGTCCCCAATACTTTAAATTACATTTTGGAAGGAATGAAAGGCTCAGTTGAAGGGGACCCGTTACAAATGGCTGTGCCTCAGACCTCTCTCAATCTTGTAAGTTCTACTATCCTACTTTTGAGGCATTTGGGTAGTTTAAAATTATTGCAAGTGTTACTTCTTCTCCAGGTTACACAGTTGTGCTTTATGCTGGACGCACTGGTCCCGGTGCCACATCCTGATGATGAGGAAGAGATTCCATTGATAGAGCTAATTGACTTGGAAACGGGAGAGGAGGAGGAGGACGTAGAACAGCCCTCCCCTCCCACCCCTGGACCACCCCCGCCCCCACCTGATCCCCGCCTCCCACCTGGTCACATCCCCGAGGAAGAAGCGCTAGAGGCACCACCCGAAGATGAGGGCGAAGATCCTGCGACTGTCTTGGAACGCATGGCACGCGCAGAGTTACGCGAGTGCATCTTTCTTCAAGCATTGTATTTTTCCCTTGGGGCTCCACTTGTCTCTGAAAGTAGAAAGTGTTTTGATGAATTTGTCAAGCAGATGGCTGGAATGATGTGCGCTGATGATTCCCCGGAGAATCCTGCAACCACCAGTACGTCACCCAACTTCTACGGCTTTACAAAGTATTAAAGAAAGGGTTCTAGCATTAATCTTTACTAATCTGCCTTGGACAGAGCATCTCCCGACTGCAGAACCTACTCTTTTTGATTATTTTCTTGACATTGACAAAAAGCAGTGGTTGGCATGGAAATGGCTGGTTCCAGAATACATCCATGATCCTGACAAACAATTTAGCGAGATTCTTGTACCGACAATAGATACTGAACGAACAACATGGTTTCTCCGATTAATGTTAAAGGTATGTACGGTAGTATTGTGCATTTCCCTTGTAGCTTGTGCCTACTTACCTGTTGCTCTGTAGCACATATTATATTTATGTCATTGTTAATAGTTATTTTACCCAGACTATTACTTTGTGCTTGCTGCGTTAGCATTACTTTAAGGATCGGATATTTCGCAAGGTGAGTTTTTTGTATTTTCTTTTAAATCATTTTTTACACAACTAAGAAATGGTTTGTGTTCATGCTGCATGCGAGTCTATACTCACTGTTGCAGAAGTACAACATCTAGAATGCATTTGTGCACTTCATGGTACGAAATCTTTTCTAAATGACTATTCCTATCCTTTATGAATAATTTTTTGGTTCTGCAGGTAAAAAGACCTGTTGTTTTAGTTGGTGACACTGGAACGTCAAAGTCGGCTATTATGATGGATTTTCTTCGTCAGCTGAATCAGGAAGTTTATGTAAGGGCTGAAAAGCTTATGGATGGGGGGCATCTGCAAGTTATCTCTACACTATGTATAAATTTTGAATGTTTTCTTCTCAGGCAAGGCTTAATGTTAACTTCTCATCTCGAACTACATCTATGGATGTTCAAAGAACTCTGGAGTCAGGTGTTGAAAAACGCATCAAGGAGATATATGGACCTCCTGTTGGAAAGAAATTATTAATTTTCATTGATGATCTGAACATGCCTCAGGTTTCTGTTTTTCTATCAATTTTGCCCAATTTTCTTCCATTAATTTGATTTGTTAAGCGTCATATGAAACTATAATTTTCCAGGTGGATACATATGGTACCCAACAGCCTATAGCTCTGTTAAAGCTGCTTCTTGATAGAGGTGGCATGTACAGCCGTGGGAAGGATCTGAATTGGAAGCAGTTAAAAGATATCTGTGAGTTGTAGGGGGGGGGGGGGAATGTTGCCCTTAACATTGAGTATTTTGATCTCATACATCCTTTATGTTCCAGGCTTTTTTGCAGCCATGGGTACAGCTGGGGGTGGTCGAAATGCTGTTGATCCCCGCTTCTTGTCTCTATTCTCAGTCCTCAGTTTAATTTTTCCATCAGATGAAACCTTAAGATACATTTACAATTCCATTCTTCTTGGACACACAAACCATTTGCTGAGGAAATTCATAAAGTAGTCCCAACTTTGGTAAACATTAATTTAGGATTGTACAAGGTGAGGAATTTACATTACTACCCAAATAGTTCATTCAGAAAGACAGTTCCTGTTCATTTTTTGACAAAGTTGACCCATGTTTTGTGTTGTTACTATAGGTAGCACTATCACAGCTTCCTCCAACGCCATCCCGTTTCCATTACATTTTCAATTTAAGGGATTTGTCGCGTATATGTTGTGGAATGGTATTGACCCAACCTGAACTTTTTGAACAAACTAGACAGTTTTTTAGAGTGTGGCGGAATGAATTTACAAGGGTTGTATGTGATCGTTTGGTCACAATAGAGGTATGGGTAATTATATATTGGTATAACTTCAATCAAACATTTGAAAGTGACTTTAAACCTTGGTGGTTTCAGGACCAAACCTTAATGCGGAATGAGATGCAAAGAATGGTTGAGGAATATTTTCCAGAAGAAAAGAGGAACAGTTTGCACACTGCTGGAGAGGCATCCCTTGCGGAAGTGAGTTAACTGTTGACCCTCGTAGAATAATTTCCATTTGCTTTCTTGTGGTTTCTTGTTTCCTTCCCTACTTCAAAGATCAAACCAATTTGTCATTCTTGAATATTTCAATACAGGCAGGAGATGTACCTAGTTCTGAGCAATTTGCTGAAGGTGATACTGCACAGGATGGCTCAGATGATGAAAAGAGCCCCGAAGGTGAAGAACACCATGTGGTGGAAGAGGAGTTATCTTTCCAGGAATATGTATTAAGAGATCCTTTACTTTTTGGAGATTATCGCAATGCTATCCATGAAGATGAACCCCGTTGCTATGAGGACTTATTAGATTATGAAGCAGTTTATCACCTTCTGTCTGAGGTAAATGTTGAAAATGACCGGAGCTCAAGATGTGGTCATTGATTCACTTTCATTTACATCACTACGTATTTACTTTTAAGGTTCTTTCTTCATACAATGAATCTCATTCAAAGATGGATTTAGTTTTGTTTGATGATGCTCTGGAACACATTACACGAGTTCACAGAGCCCTTCGCTTAAATCGTGGTCATGCATTGGTGGTTGGTGTGGGTGGTAGTGGAAAGCAGAGCATCACCAAATTGGCCGCCTTTGCCGCAGGTATATAAATGATTGAATTTAGGGTAGTGTTGATGCTTTCCACCTTGTTTTTTTTTCTTTCTTGCATTCTATTTTTTTTAATAATCTTACAGGTTGTGATGTCTTTGAAATTTCTCTAAGTCGTGGCTACAATGAGTACATGTTCAAAGAAGATATGAAAAGGCTTTTTACCATGCTAGGTGTTGATAGAAAAAGCATTGTTTTTCTTTTCACTGCTGCTCAGGTTGTGGAGGAAGGTAGGAGATAAAGTGATTTAATGTAAATTTAGTGGCATAAAAAGTAGAAGTTTGGCAAATGACAAACTTTGTCAATTTCAGCATTTCTTGAATTTATCAACAACATCTTAACAATTGGTTTCATACCAGCCTTGTTTACTGATGATGAAAAGGAAAATGTCATGAATTCTGTAAGGCCATTTGCACAAGAAGCTGGATATGGAGTGTCAAAGTAGGTATCTTTGAAAGTAATATTGGTTAGCTTAGCAAATTCTTTTCTTCTTAAAGATTGTTTTGGTCTTTCAGAGATGGAGTTTGGAACTACTTCTTAAACCTTTGTGCCAACAATCTTCATGTAGTATTAGCTATGTCTCCATCAGGAGACAATCTTCGTAACTGGTGTCGTAGTTTCCCGGGGCTTGTGAATAACACTTACATTGATTGGTTATTCCCCTGGCCACCTCAAGCTTTACTAGCGGTTGCTCAAGTCTTCCTTACCGATGTAAGCAATCTTTAAAAATTTCTTTTGCAATGTCTAGGATAATTTTAAAAAATTCCAAACCTATTTTTTTCTGATTTGTTCAGAACCCCAAAATACCTCAAGAACACCGTGATAGTATTGTTGAGCATGTTGTGCACACTCACCAGTCAGTTCGAGAATATTGCCAAGATTACTTTGTAAAATTGAGAAGGAAAAACTATGTGACTCCAAAGCATTACCTGGATTTCATTAAAACCTACTTGGACCTGCTGGATGTCAGAGCAGCAGAAATTCAACAACAGGTGCTTTGAATTTATCATTTAATCCCCTTTGTAAGCAGAGTCTCTATTTAATTGTCTTCTAAAAATGTATTTCAGTGCGAACGTTTAAGGGGTGGAATGGTAAAAATGCAAGAAGCAAGTGCAGAACTTGACATTTTAAATAAGAAATTAGAGGAACAAAAAGTGATTGTTGCAGAAAAGCAGACTGCAAGCAACGCTCTCCTCACTCAAGTCAGAGAAGGTTGTACATAGAGTGAAATTGCAACTGTTACTACTGGTAATGCATTTATTACTTGTAGAATTTAAATGCAAAATTCTCTTTCAGCCACTGAAACTGCCAATCAGAAAAAAGACAAGGCAACTGAAAAGAGTTTCGAAATTGAACAACAGGCCAAGATTATTTCTTCTGAAAAAGGTGAAGCTGAAGAAGTCCTAGCAGAAGCAATGCCAGCTCTTGAGGCTGCACGTGCAGCATTGGCAGAACTTGAAAAGTCTGACATTACTGAGATCAGGTGAGTGTCTGCGCAAATAAATGAAAGTGAAATGCAATTGTATTTCATATTTCATGCTTGGCCACTCATTTCCATCTTTCATTTCTTAAGTGCATCATTTTATATTTTATGCTGCTTTAGCGATGACAGTTATTGGGAAGCGCGGTATGTTTGGCTTTCTATCTACTTATAAGCTTCTGCTCTTCAATCTCATTCAGACAGGTGTTCAAAATAAAACATCTAACATTTTTATATAACTCATTTTTCTTTTTAAAAACAATTTCAGATCATTTGCAACACCCCCAGAAGCTGTACAGGTTGTCTGTGAATGTGTTGTCATAATTAAAGGCATCAAAGAAGTAAACTGGAAATCTGCCAAAGGAATGCTCAGTGATCCCAACTTTTTAAGAAATTTGCAGCAAATGAACTGTGATAATATCACACAGAAACAAGTGCAAGCTGTCAAAGCTCATATGAAAGCAAGTGATCCTGTTGTTAAAAACTATTTGTAGTGGAACAAAAGTGGCATGCATTTTCCAAACTTACTAAGTGTTGTTTTTTTCCCTGTTTTTAGAAATGCAACCTAGATGGTATGGAAAAAATTAGCAAAGCGGGGTACGGTCTTTTCAGGTTTGTTGAGGCTGTCTTGGGTTACTGTGCAGTTTTCAGGGAAGTGAGACCTAAGAAAGAGAAGGTAGCTGGCCTAGAAGCTGAGTTTGCACAGGTAACCTGGCTCATATATCTCAAGTCTGATTTCACATATTTTTGAACTTTTAAATCTCTTTTACAATTCTCCTTTTTACAGGCCAAAAAATATCTTGATAACTTGAACCGCGAAATTGCCAAGGTGGAGAAGATTTTAGCAGATCTCAATGAAAAGTATATTGCAGCCATGAGTGAAGCACAAGCATTACAGGAAGAAGCTGATATAATGCAGCGCCGTCTAGTGGCTGCAGATAAACTTTTTTCTGGTTTGAGATCTGAGAATGAAAGGTCAGTGTTTATTATATAATACTTCAAACATGAGAATGCAGTGCTGTTTTTTTTTTTTTTTTTTTTTTTTCAAACTTTGAAGCCTTTTATTTATATTTGCACTTACTTTTAATTAACTAATATTCGCAGGTGGACTCATGACCTCGCAAAGTTGCACGAAGACAAGAAACAGCTTCTAGGCAACTGTATTTTGTCTGCTGCATTTTTGTCCTACGCAGGACCATTTAGCTTTGAGTATCGGCACACTATGGTTCATGATGACTGGGAACAAAGTCTTCTAGACAAAGGCATCCCCTTGACACATCCATGGAGAGTTCAAGAGCACCTCACTACTGATGTTGAAATTAGCAAGTTAGTCGATCTTCTCTTTGTGTAATTCAATGTCCTCAGTGAGATCTTATTACCTTAAATCGGGTTATTTTATTAGGTGGACATCTGAAGGTCTTCCTCCAGATGAACTGTCAGTTCAAAATGGTATTCTGACCATTCAGAGTAAATGTTTCCCTCTGTGTATTGATCCACAACAACAGGTAGGACAGTAGAAAACACAGATTCCCTATCAAATCAAATACCTGAAATGTGCATAATTTTTATTATTGTTGTAGGCATTGAACTGGATCAAGAGGAAGGAGGAAAAGAATAACCTGAAAGTGTTAACATTTAATGATGCAGATTTCTTAAAACAGTTAGAAATGGGTATAAAATATGGGCAACCAGTTCTTATACAGGATGTTGATGACTATGTAGACCCTGTTATTGAAAATGTTTTGTCAAAGAACTATAAAAGTATGCACTGCAACTCTTTTCTCTACTAAGTCAGGAAATTTTCTTAAAAGTCTTATTAATGTCACATCATTTTTCTTTCTAGCACCACCTGGGAGATGTTTTGTAATGCTAGGTGACTTAGAAGTTGATGTTGATTTGAAATTTTGTTTGTATCTGACCACCAAGCTGAGCAATCCTTTAATCAATCCTGCCATTTATGCAAAAGCTACTGTCATAAACTACACTGTCACAATATCTGTGAGATGAATTGTTCTCTATTCTGTATGGTTTCCTTGGGTTGTCTATGTTATTACTTTTCCCGTTGTTCTCTGTGGCAGGGCTTAGAAGATCAGTTATTGAGTGTTGTGGTACGTAATGAAAGACCAGACCTAGAGGAGAGAAGAGAAGAACTGATAGCTGAAACTTTTGAAAATAAAAACCTCCTTAGTCAGTTGGAAGATGCCTTACTTCGTGAACTAACCACATCAACGGGAAACATGCTAGACAATCAAGAGCTTATTGAAACCTTAGAAAATACGAAGGCAAAAGCTACTGAGGCAAGTTCTTAGCTCAGTCCAAATTGAGTTTCCCCTTTCATTTCACCTTCAGTTTATATGTTTGTGAAGATTTGGAGACCTGCAGTAATGTTCAATAACTTGGGAAGTTTCATTAAAGTGTTTGAATTCCTCTCTCACAGGTGACAAGTAAGCTTGAACAAGCAGCAAGTACTGCAGTTGATATAGATCTATTGCGAGATGGCTATCGTTCTGTAGCACGTAGAGGTGCTATGCTGTTCTTCTTACTCTCGGACATGGCTACTGTGAACGCTATGTATCAATATTCTCTTGCTTCATACCTAGAAGTATTTGCGTATTCTCTGAGGAAAGCTCTCCCTCATACCCAACTCTCTAGGCGTCTTCAAAATATAATTGTTGCTCTCACAAAAAATGTTTATGACTATGGCTGCACTGGAATATTTGAGAAACATAAACTATTGTTCTCTTTCCAAATGGCCATGAAATTACAGAAGACAGATGGTGTTATGAGCCAAGCAGAACTAGACTTCTTCATCAAAGGGGATGTGTCTCTGGAAGCCCCTATCCGACCTGCCCCGGACAAATGGTTGACTGGATGGCGTGACATTATAAAGTTGTCCCAAGATTTTAGTTCTGTGTTTGGAGAACTGCCTAATGATATTGAGAATAATTTGTCAGAGTGGCAGGAGTGGTATGACCTGGATGCCCCAGAAGATGTCCCCTTTCCCATGGGTTACTCTGACAGAATCAAAGCTTTCCAAAAACTTATGATTATTCGCTGTTTCCGTGTGGATAGAGTGTATAGAGCTGTAACCAAGTATGTCATTGAAACAATGGGTCAAGAGTTTGTGATGCCTCCTGTCATAAGTCTGGACAATATATTTGAACAAAGTACACCTCAGATGCCAGTGGTCTTTATCTTGAGTCCTGGCTCAGACCCAACATCTGAGTTGATGAAGCTAGCCGAACGTTGTGGTAGTGGTGGGGGTCGATTTAAGTACCTCTCCCTTGGCCAGGGTCAGGAACAGCTGGCCATATCCTTACTCCAAACCGCTGTATCCAGAGGTCAATGGCTAATGATGCAGAATTGCCATTTACTGCTTCGGTTTTTACGAGACTTAGAGAAACAATTGGAGGTGGCAGGAAAACCTCATCCTGACTTTCGCCTTTGGCTGACAACAGATCCTACACCTGGGTTTCCTATCAGTATATTACAGCGTTCACTGAAGGGTAAAAGAATTTTGTTTCATAATTTTAAAACCTGATAAAAAAATAAAATAATTAATGAGTATTCTTTTTCACTTTGACAGTGGTAACTGAACCCCCCAATGGGCTCAAACTGAACTTAAGAGGAACCTTCTTCAAAGTCAGTCAGAGTGCATTGGACCATTGTTCTCATCCTGTTTTCAAGAAACTTGTGTATGTTCTAGCATTTTTCCATGCTGTTGTGCAGGTATGTTAAAATTTAAAACACTGTTTTTTGAACTGCATTAATATTTAAAATTAGTGATTTCCTTCCGTTTTTACCTTTTACTTGATCCTGCATGCTAATAATCTTTATGATATTTAATTTGATTACAGGAGAGGAGAAAATATGACAAAATTGGCTGGAACATTTGTTATGACTTCAATGAATCAGATTTTAATGTGTGTTTACAAATCTTGGACACTTACTTGACAAAATCACACCACACCAAAGACACGAGAATCCCTTGGGGAAGCCTAAAGTACCTCATTGGAGAAGTGATGTATGGGGGGCGCGTGATTGATGATTTTGATCGGCGTATAATTGCTACATACATGGATGAATACATGGGAGATTTCATATCTGACACCTTCCAACCATTTCATTTTTACAAGGATGATATTGTAGATTATTACATACCTACAGACACTGATAAAGATGGATACATTGGTATGTGCTCTTGCTCTTGAAAAGTGATTCTGAATTTTTAACTGTGCCACAGGTTTACATTTTGATGTTTTTTGTTTCTTTTTATAGGTTTTATTGATGAGTTGCCACTAATCAATAGTCCTAATGTGTTCGGTTTACACTCTAATGCAGAAATTGGATATTTCTCTAATGCTGTCAAGGACATGTGGAATCATCTGATCCAGCTACAACCTCAGACTGGTAAGAACAGAAGGGATGCTTATCTTTTGCATGATTTTTGATTCATTTTTTTCTGAGAAAGAGCCCACTTTAAAAGAGAAACCTTTTAAATTTTTGTTTTACTGCAGCCAACAGGATGGAATTAGATTCAGGTTTTAAGCATGCCTATTTGTGTTTTAAAGCACTGGAACTGTTTTATTGCACTGCTGTTTTTTGTTTTTTTTTTAAAATTAAACACTTGATGTTCTTTTTTTTCTTCAACAACTTTTACAGGAGATGCATTTGCTGGTGTTAGTCGGGATGAATACATTGACAATGTCGCAAAAGATATTCTGGAACGTTTACCACCCCAGTATGAAGTAGCGCGAGTCCGGAAAGGCTTAGAAATGAATATCACTCCAAGCATTGTAGTACTCTTGCAAGAACTTGCTCGCTTCAATAAATTAATAAACTGCATGCAGTCCACCTTGACATCACTTCGAAAGGTGCTTGTCACACAACTTTTTGCATTTTTGTTTTTCACCACAACGAACTCGTTACTCTGACTCATTTTTTTACATTATTACCCAGGCTTTGGCTGGAGAAATTGGGATGAATGCAACCTTAGACAATGTAGCCATATCTCTGTACAACGGTCAGTTACCAGAAGAGTGGCGGAAGTATGCTCCTGCCACTTGCAAAACTCTTGGTAATTGGATGCTTCATTTTGAAAAGCGAAATGAGCAATATCATTCCTGGGTAAGAGCTGACCTTAATTATTTGTTATTTAATGACCAATTACTGATTATATTTCTAAAAGATTGCTGTTTGTTATACTAATTTTTCTATTTCACATTCAGACAATTGGAGGAGATCCAATGGTAATGTGGTTGTCTGGTCTGCACATACCTGAGTCTTATTTGGCAGCTCTGGTCCAAATGGCATGCAGAAAGAACGGTTGGCCTTTAGACCGCTCTGCCATGTACACCTCGGTCACCAATTTCCGGAGTCAAGATGAAGTGGAAGAGCGTCCTGATCAGGGATGCTATGTCATCGGTCTATATCTAGAAGGAGCTCGGTGGGATTTGGAAAACCAGTGCTTAGCAAGGTCATTCCCCAAAATCCTCCAAGAAGAGCTCCCCATCATTATGGTTGTACCTGTTGAAGCACATCGTCTGAAACTGCAGGTGAGGGATCTTTGTTATTAATTCAGGCGCGGATCCAGGAGAGGTCCAAGGGTGGGACAAGCTACCACTTTTTGCCTACTTACAGGCTGAAAAACTTTACGGGGGTGGGGTACATTCTGTGTGTGCATTAAACCTCCCCCGCCGGATCCGTGCCTGTATTGATTCAAATAAATTTCTGAAATGTTGGAGATTATAATGTTTAAAATCTTGTTTTAGAACACAATCAAAACACCTGTATACACAACTTCCCTACGCCGAAATGCAATGGGAGTGGGTTTGGTATTTGTGGCAGACCTCAACACAGAAGAACACCATAGTCACTGGATACTACAGGGAGTTTGTGTAGTTCTTAATAGTGACTGAAGTTATTATAATTGTATGTACTGAAAATATGTTGGAGGGAGAAACTTCCAGGTTAATGGTAAATGTTTTATTTCATAATGCAAATTGGATTTTGTTTTAGTAATCAGTAAATGGTAATCAGTAAACAGCTTTCCTGAATTCACACAATTCTTTATGAGATGACAGCAGGAATGGCAGATGTTGGTTGAAAGGCAGCATCAGGTTTATCTGATGCAGAAGGAAGATTCAGTATCTCACTGGATGAAAATTTTACTGGCAAGAATGACTGAATTTCATTGGGATCAGTTAGCAAGGCTGTAGGAACCTGAAATGTTTAATAGCAATCATTACCTACCCATCACTCAAGAAAATGATAATAATAAAAAATAGTAATACTTTTGAAACAATTAGAAAAAAAATACTGGTGTTGCAATTATTTTTTTAATCACTTACTCTTAGATCCTCTACTTTGCTTTCTCGGCCTGTGTACTCCCTAATTAGGTGGGCCGTTCCAAACTCATGATAAAGACGAGTGTCATTTATCCGGACAAGAACATTATCTACCCTGAGGAAGAATCTCAAAAGAATAAAGAATCCAGTGGGCATTACTCTCTGAAAACAGAAACAGAAATTAAAAAACATGTTTAACAACAGCAACAAGGCTAAAATAAAAACAATGAACTTACAATTTTTACTGAAGATATGGCAGTTCCGTTGTCATGCAACTCATCTTCAAACAGAGTGACATCTGAATAGAACAGAATTTGTTCTCTTTTTTTCAGTTTCTCCAAATCAATCTGAAGATCAGATGTTTCTGCTTTTAGACCTCCTAAAAGTGTCCCTTTGTAATCAGTGGTGAATGTCCAATCAAAAGCTTTAGCTTCATGCTCTATGTGTGGTTGATCAGACCTGGAATAGCAAAACAATCTTAAACTGTTAAATGCTCCCGTCAACTGCCAACAGATGCGAAACCACTTAGGGCTTACCGTGATGCTTTCCATTCCTCAGCGCACGCAATTATGACATTTCTTTTTCCACTGTCTACCCTTTGCAAAGCATCAAGTGCAGTGAATGCAAGGCCAAAACCAGATGATTCATGTTTCAGGCTCAAAATATTATCAGGGAACACCATGTCAGGAATGTGGGGAAGATCCAGCTGGCGATTGTATCTAACAAATACACACTTAATCCTTTAAATACCATCATAACATATGTATATGGAAACTGTGTTGAAGGTAAATAAAAAAATTTGAGCTTACAGACAAAAGGAGCATAAATTATTGCCGGAGCACTCTACTTCTTGAGCACATTTGGACTTAAGTATGTGACTTTCATTTGTGTGCAAACTCCAGCCGCAAATTGACAGTTCCTTCAAACCAGGCGGTGCTGACACCTGGGCTGCACTACTCCCTCCTTCTGGTTGGTTGTTCATATCTAATCTTAGCAAGAATGTGTTCATAAATAATTCATAAAGCACCAAAGCTAAAATTGTAAAAGAAAATTGGCGAGTGCAAGTGGTACACCTACTCTCGTAAATTTCCTTCATGAACATCCAAAACAAAATTCTAACCTTAACTATGAGCGCTCCACGCAAACAACACTGAAAAAAGAAACTTAGGCCGATTCAGTTTATAATCAACGAGATAAACAGATGCTTATTATAAAATTGTCAAGAAATGCTGTAGTCACTAGAAAACAATAACAAATAATACAGAGAAGAGTCAGGAGTGACAGCTACAACTTCGTGAGAAATTTCTCATACTACTTTTTCCTACCTATGAAAAAATTCGTGGAACAGTGCACGCCGGCTGGGCGGAGAGGGGGTAAGAGGGGGTAGGCAGCAGTGGGGTGTGGGGAGGGGGAGTGATGGAGGTATGATGAAGCTAAGGGTGTAAAATATGTATCTCTCTATATATATATTTCTTTATTTAACATTGACAATGTATAAGTTTAAAACAAAATCACACCATACCAACAAGCTAACAGTTTTTGAAATATCAGGATATATTAATTTTTGATCACAGAAATGGCAAAAAGATCACCAGATGAAAACCACCCCAGTCCTCACAACACATGTAAGCTAATATTCTATGTACTCTCTGAAAAGGCAAAGTACATTTACATACATTCAAATTTAAGACTTACAAAACAATACAAAAATACATTCCTATATAAGGGAAATAACAGTCAGATGGGAAAAAATAGATCCAAAAGAGCAATGACAGATAGACCTCTTCTTATGAGATCTAGGATGTCACACAATATTCAGGGAAGAACATTACTCACACAACAATATACATAAAACAAGAATAATCACAAATACAAAAGAAACTATTAATATGAGTACACCTATTAAAATCACAGACAGTGACCTTTTAACATCAGTCTGCTTCAAGCTTTTCTTCTTTTAAAACCAAGTGGGATGAAAATTTCAAATCACAAATGTTTTACAGCTTAGAGCAACATACACATACACATACACAAACATACTTTTGTTTTTAATCTTAAAATTAACAGATCACTCATTAATTTGAAACTTGAATGGCTTAAATTGCATATGAATTGGAAACCCTGTAGACTTTCTAAGGTTTATCCCATGACATCACAGAAACATTATTAAAAGTATTTTAAAGCAAAGTTGCAGAATTTGACTTGTCTCTAGGTGAGACTTTTGAAAGGCCCCCAGAAGATGAGTTTTCTTCACTAACAGTATTTTCCTGCACAGCCTCAGCATTTTCTGCATAGGTGACTACATCAGACTCAGATGAGTTGATCTCTTTCCAATGTGGATCTTCAGCACTTGCATCATAAGGACTGACTGTTGTTCCTTGAAAACCACGGAGATGAATCTAGAATGACAGTAATTAACATTAAATATTAAGACAGAGATGATTCTCAGCACTTAGTATGATAAGCTGACATGCATACCTGCAGGTATACATTCACTTGGTCACTTCTACTCAAATAAGGAAAATTCCCTCCAGATTTCAAGTGAGCTAAGCGAGCAGATGGATAACATTTGTATAATTCTTCTCTTACAGGACTGCTGAGAGCATATTCATCAAAGACATCAATAATTGTAACAGATATGTCTTTCATCTTTTGAGGCTCAACATAACAATTCACACAGTTGATTGTGAGGCGTGATGCAAGATCCTGCTGGCTTAAACTTTCCAGCTGGAAGAAAAAAAAATGATATGACTACAAGATGCCTAAATTGTTCACTGTATAGTTGCTGCAAGCAAATCTTACCCGCTCTACCATGAAGTCTATAGAGTCTGCAATCCCTGCATCTACCTTGGATGTGGTGAAACTACCCATGATCATTTTTTTTAACAAGAGTGCTGGGAACATCCAAAACCTGGAAAGAAATAACATGGAGACAGGATTCAATATGAACTTTTTATATTTATCAATAAGAACGAATAGAAATGTATAGCTCACAGTGCTGCTGAATCATTATAATTAAAAATTGAGGTGTCCATGAACGTATTACAAAGTATGAGTGATGCCACCCTGGGGCAGGTTGAGGTATGCTCTGCAAACTTCTGAGCCAAAAACCCACCTGAAAATTTAGGGAACATCAGTTTTAATATGAATCAAGTCTGCAACTGGGCTCGGTACATGAAAGTCAAGATGAGAAGGATTTTCATAGGGTAAAGGTAAATACCTAAAGATGTTCCGAATAAATGCACTTTTTGTAAGCCCAAATGATCCATTAATTTGCGAAAACCATCACACCATTCCTTAACACTCCAATATACTGGATGCTCTGCCTGTAGAAAGGAATAACAAATTAATTCCAAAGTCCACCACACAAAGCCGGAAAGTTGTTCAACACTTCAAGTTATTATACTTCTTACTGCTATAACACGTATGCCTTTGGCATTGAGAGCAAGAACTTGCTTGAAAAAGATGTCCGCTGTTCCACTGACTGGTGGTAAGCACACCAAGGGAGCTTTAACACTTTTGGGGCCAGAGTCGTATATTTTCCATTCCTGAAACCACACAGGGCAGTTTTGGCTAAGAGGCTAATGACAGTACAGTGCCTTTACAGACGGGCCACACGCGAAATTTCCACATTCGAATTAGTTGAGAAAAAGACGACTTAGCCTGTTTTTATGTTTACCTTGGCTGGATCTGTATCAACAGCGACTTTACGCTGGGGAATACTGCTCCGGAAACTGACATATTCTTGGGATTGAGAGAATTCACTTGCATAACTCATTGTGTATCCAGAGCTGAACGTGGCTGAACCTGCTGAACGAAGTCAATTTTGCATTACGATACGCCCGACGAAGTAATGTACCAAGGTGTAATGTACTGCATACAAGACTAACAAGACTGGATGGTCAGTTCTCGCCTAGATCCGCAGCTCGTCGCCGTCAACTTTCATAACAAGAATACGAAATCTGAGATAACCCTCACCCTCGCTCCCAAATCACATACATACACACACCATCACACGCACGCACGCGCGCACACGCACACACACGACACACCCACGAGCGCGCCAACAACGAAGCCGCAGCCGATGGCCTTATCATGTACTTATCTTGCGGACGATTTTGTCGAATGGTAGACATTGTCGCGGTGTTTTATTCGATGCAGGTAAGAGATGGTTGCATTCTCTTCTAGACTTTATGGGTTCTTTGCAGGTCTTTTACCGTTGGTCCGCTGTTTATGTGCTGCGAATTTATGCTCAGCATGTATGGGTTATTCCCTAAGGGTTAAAGCTAAATTAAAGGCTTGTTTCTTCTTATTATTTTTCAGTTTACGGAAATTTGTGTTCACTCAGATTTTGAAATTATTTAAAATATTTAATTATTTTACATTTTTATGATTAAAAAAAATTAAAAGTGTGTCATGTATGTACCATCTGTTTCCAATTTTTACACACACATCTGCTTTTCTTGTTACAGGCTCAGTTATTGTCTGGTACAAAGTAAATCATACTCAATAAACGGACATGGCTTCTCCTTCAGGTAATAAAATGTGTCATTTTTCTATCTGTACCTTCTTTTTGCGATAGTTCTGAATACAACTTAAAATTATCTTTTAATCTCTCGAAAGTAGATGGACAGTCTATTCGAAGATCCCAACGTTTAAGAGGTGCTAAACCGGAATTCGAACCTTTTGAAGATCCAGAACGTACTCCTAAGAAGCATCTTGTGCCTGGTGCTGACTTTCCAAAGACCGATGCCATCAGAGAACTGAGGAATCGGGGAGTTTCCGACAAGATCAAGAGAACTGACAGCTCTTTACCAGACCAAAGTGAATCTAATCATACAAATTATAGAAATATCAATTATTTGGAAAGGCAATATGTAAATAACTTTGGCCAAAGTCAGGATGAGATGACAGGAGAAAAAAACTGTGTAAGTGTCAGATCTGTTCCTCTGAGTCAGAGAAGAGAATGCAACATTTCCTCAAATACTCATGATTCAAACTGTAAACTATTCCTCCTCGTAACTTTTTTGGTTGTAGTGATTGCTGCTATCTGTTCTGTTTTAAATTTTGTATCTGTTACATCCAAAGATCCAAAAAATGAAATTGATTTGCAAGCACTATTTCCACAACAGTCAAAGGAGTTGTGGGGGTTTGTTTCCCATGGGATGACTAGTGATGAGCCTTTTGTGCTGTTGCTAGTTCATGCCAATGAAGAAAATCTAGCTACCTGTCTTGCAAAACAGATTGCTAAAATTGTTGCTAGTGCAAGAACTAAAAAATCTGTCAATGCTTTAGTGGTGGATGGAAAAGGTGAAGTAGACCGTGATACTTTTGTTAAATTAAGACCTCAGTTGATAGAGGGAATGTCGTTAGTTCTTTTGCATGTTGAAAATATGACTGCTAATGCAGCAGAATTTCTTCATTTTGTTCTGGATGTTCATGAACCTTGGATACCTGGTGGTGTCTACGTTCTTACATTAAATATGCCATACATTGATATAAATAAGAAAAATAGTTTGAATGATGTTCAGAAGTTTCTCAGAAAGAAATGGTCTGGGTCTATTGAAGAAGATAGTCTTGATGCATTAATTACCAGAATATGTAATTTTGAATATGTAGTCAAAACTGACAATTCATCCCACTAACATGCTGTGAAGTCGTGAGATTCTTTCTTGTCGCAAAAATTTTGCTGTGTTCTTGTTATCGAATAAAATATTTGCGATCATTTTCTCCTTTTTTCCTTTTGGAAAATCTTTTATTTCAAAATTTTAATCTGCTTTCCTCATGTGCCCGGTTTCCCGTCAAACGTTTTAAAGTATCTTACTATATCCGAACGTGCATGTAATTGCTCTGCTCTATTTTTTTTATTTATTTATTTATTTATTTATTTAATTTATCATTTTGAAAGCGCACCGAGGAAATAAATCAGAAAGTCACGCTTGTTACGCTGGGCAGTCAATCCCCCAACAGGATTATTTTTTTGAACTTCGCAACCGGTGTACGTGCGAGAAACCAGAAACAGCAGTCATCAGTCATTTGTTTCAGGGCGTGTTGCTGTGTTTTTTGTTGTTGTTGTTGTTGTTGTCGCTGATGTGTTTTCAACTTTGTGAACTGGGCGTGAACCCAGAGAACCTGATATTTGAGCTATAATTTCCCTATTCATGACTACTGTTTATTAACCTGACCATTGAGTTAAAGCTTCAACTTCATCATGAACTCTTCACGTTATTTCCTATTGGTTTTTATCATGGTCTGTTGCTGGGTTAGCGGATGTGAGTACATACGGATTCTGTATTTAACCCTTGAAGTAAATAATATTTTGTCTTTTATTATGCAAGTATTACCTTTGTTCCAATGCTTAAATGCACTTGATTGGCCACTGAAGTGGTTCTCTTCATATTTGTTTGTGTCTTTTATTCTTTCTCAATCTGAATTGTTTGTGGAAGCTAACTCGCTTATAACTTCTACAGGTCTCTCATTAGAGTGTTATGTTTGTGACAAACAAAAGGGAAATGATGAAAAGTGCATGAAAACTATTAAAGTTTGTGAGCCTGGTGACGATATGTGTTTCACTGACATTCGCTGGGGAAGTGAGTATGACCTTTTTAGCCTGCCTCGTTTACTGAAATTTCTGAATTTAAGCTGAACAAGTGTATTCTTCTTTTGTGCACACATTCTAGGTACACCCTACTGGGAACTTGGAGCTCCTAAGCAGTACTATGTTTCCAAAAGATGTGCAACGAAGAGTGAATGTGAACGCGAGCACAGAGATCGTATGCCATACTGCACATATGTGTGGTATCTGGATTGGAAATGTTCAGATTGCTGTTCAGGCGACCGCTGCAATTACTTTGTCATTGTAAGACTAGTATATCACAAATATTCATATATAAAAACTATTTGAAAAATCCCTTAAGCGTTTGTTAACTATATTAACTAATGCTCATCTTGTTTCCTGTGTTGCAGTTGAGTGGCAGCCTTGCCAAAGCCAGTGCAATGGTTTTATCAGTGAGTGTCCTCACTGTGCTTGCAGTTGGAAGGTTCATCATGGCATGATCTCACTGTTTGCCATTTCATTCCAATTCAAAGTTCTTATGGTATTAACAGGGTTCCCACAGGTCTGGAAAGTCAGGGAATAAAAAAAGTGGTCTGGAAGTCTTGGAAATTTTTGAACAGTCATGGAAATATGATAAATGTTTGTTCTTTTCGTCGCTTGTGTCACGTGTGTGCTCCCTGCCGTATTGCGGCCTCTGATTGTTTAGAAGTATTTGTCTTTCATTATTTAGTGTTATTTTACCCCGAGTTTCACTGTTCCTATACAATCCTTTGGAGAAAGTCATGGAAATTTTTAAATTGAAGTCATGGAAAATGAATCAGAAAAAATTGTGGGAACCCTGTATCTTGAGTAGTTTAAGTACCTGTCTTATTGTGGCTCCAGTCAGTGAAGCCAATTTAACATTCCTGTAACATTTTGAAAGTGGGAAATAGTTTTCCTTTCTATGATTCTCATAGCAGCTGTGAACTGCTGGCCATTAAATGATTAAGATTGTTGACAATTAGCTTAAGCATTGTGAAAACCGTCCATTAGTTAATTATTTTAAAGTAATTTTTCATCCATTAAGAAAGTTTTATGTATTTCATATTGTTTTACTATGAAAAAGAAAGTACGCACATGGCGTAATATCCGTCCTGTAACTAGGTTTAATAAAGCATTTTAAATCTTGCCTACATTGTTCTTTAATTACCCATATGTAAAAAATCCATTACATGAGTGACAAAGCACGTTTGCTGGGTGATATTTGAATAGGTCATATTAGTAAGCAAAGAGACAGGTGGATTTTACAAATTTAATAAGCAAGAAAGAAATACATATTTAAATGATTCCAATCTTGTTTGCGGAATCAAGGGCATCAAAGTCTCTTGTGAGTCTAACGTACGCCTTCTTCTTACCATCCGGCCTACAAAAATAAAATAAAGAGTTAACCGATGAAAACACCACAGAAAATTTAATAATGCTCATCAACACTCTTACCTGATAAGTGTGTTAACTTTAGCAACATCAATGTCATACAGCTTCTTGACGGCCATTCTGACATGTCGCTTGGTAGCCTTAAGGTCGACAATGAAGACTAATGTGTTGTTATCTTCAATCTTCTTCATCGCTGATTCAGTGGTGAGGGGGTACTTGATGATGGTAAAGGCATCAAGACTGTAGAGAACAGTATACGTTAGACAATAATGCAGGACTAATGGTTCAACAGTTCAATAAAGTTCAAACCATACCGA
Source organism: Odontothrips loti (assembly GCA_038380765.1). NCBI lineage: Eukaryota > Metazoa > Arthropoda > Insecta > Thysanoptera > Thripidae > Odontothrips > Odontothrips loti. The sequence continues at coordinate 14,123,834 of CM076244.1, read as the reverse complement.
TTTCTCTTGGGAACAGCCCTGCGCGGGTATTTAGGGTTCCTGGGAGCGCAGAAGGTCTTGGGACGACGGAAGTGAACAGAGGTCCTGATCTTGCGTGTCCTGGTTCCCCATGGGCCTTTGATAACCTGAGAGGAAGTGCAATTTAGAAACAGACCAACTAACAAGTATTGCCAGACCCCTAGTGTGAGTGACAATCCGCAGGTCAGCATAGTAACATTTTCATAAGATATCAATGAGATTCCCACTATAACTCATCATTTATGGATGTCAGAATACCAACAAGAAATCAAGGTCTTTGCATCAGGAAAGTAAAATTGTTTTCACAAGAAATCAATGAGATTCCCACTAAATGTCATCACAGCAAAGCTTGTCGAAACACACATGCATGGAGGTAGGTGATAAGGGGGATGTCACAAAATAAATGTATAGGAACTAAGGTATACCATACCTTCTTCTGAACCTTAAGGGCTTTCTGAATAGCCTTAACAGGCTTGACATTCTTCACTCCCTTCTGAGCCTTCGGAGCAACACCCTTCACAGGCTTCACGACAGTCTTGCCCTTAGCAGCAGCAGTCTTGGCAGCAGGCTTGGCAGCAGCCTTAGCGGCTGGCTTGGCTGCAGGCTTGGCAGCAGCCTTGGGCTTAGCAGCTGCAGGCTTCTTTTCTGCAGGCTTCTTCTCTGCAGGTTTGGATGACTCTCCCGCAGCGGCCGCAGGCTTCTTTTCAGCCTTCTTGGCTTCGGGCTTGGCAGCGCCTAAAACAAATCGAACACAACATGTAGCCTACACCCATCAAATACATCAATAGAAGTACACCAAAAAAACGAAGTACACAGATGCAAGTCAATTAAGAGCTTTTGAGGCGGTGTACCCGAGCACCATTAGATGATGTGCTCATGATGCCGACGCACAACAACGCTAGAGGTTAGGTTGCGTGCACCTCACAATAGTGAAACGTTAAGACACGCAGTTAACTACGAAACAATCACTTAAAACATTTGAGGACAGCTTGGTAGTTTAAACGGCCGTATTGGTTCACTTAGCCAGAGCAATTACAACGTTAGTAACCTGCCATGTGGTCACCGCTACATAGCCTACTGAGTATAATCAACACGGACTTTACGCATCTAAACTTCAAATTTCCTGACAAACATACGAATGCGCATCGAAATTATGGGTACAGAGCACTCAAGATAAAATCGACTTTGCTAATATTTACCAGCTTTTTCGCCCGGCTTTGATTTCGGTGGCATTTTGCTGGCACAAAACTATATGGAAAGAAGAACAGGAAATCGCTGCGGAGGAAACGTGGTGTCTGAGGAGGGTGCGCTCACGAATCTTCCGAATCTTCCAGTAGTGGCTGCCTAGCACTGGTCGGTCTCGGTCTGGTCTCGGTCCTCCCAGGTCCTGCTTCATCTTTTGGTCATCAGAGGGCGCACTGGGGTGCTGATGTCGGCGGGAAATTGAAAAATTGGTAGTTTAATCAAAGGCATTGAAGTGGCCGTTTCATTTTTGCAAGGGCATTATTAGGCGCAGCGTTTTGAAGTTAGTTCGTAGTGTACATGTAAACTAGTTGCGTTGAATGCCCAAACCGAGAGATAAAGCCTATAAATAAAATGTGGCACCTGATCTACTCGAGTCAAAATATGTCTCAACATGAGCTAGAATGATTAATAACTTTAACTGCGAACGATTTTGATTGAATGTGCAAAATTTCCTTTGCAGTCCGTCTACAAAACTAGCCAATATCTAACGAAATATTGAGTGATAGGACATATTTGGGTTACTTCCGCAACAGCCGGAAGGCCAACCAGTTGTTGGGTTGGTTGTTTTTGTCTGTCGAACCGTCGCCATTTTCGCGACGAGAAATAAGTGTTCGTCGCTAGAGAGAAAATCGTCGTTTGACGACGGCAAGGGGCTTACTGCTCCTTGAAGCTTCTTGTTGCGGTTTGATCGCCAACCCCTATACTTCAACTATCGAGTAATACCGTTTAGAGGTATTCCTTTTCCTCCGTCTAGACTGAAACATGGCTTGCTAAAATGTCGGCCGTGAAGCTGAGTGCCGTTTCTCCATGCGGAGAAGTGTTCTCCAACGTTGTTGCTGTAGATGTTAGAAGAGTACATAATGGAAAAAAAAATACTTCGTTCAGGTCAGGCCCTTGGCAAAGGGCCGGGAACTGACACCAAAAAAAGCCAAGGTAAACAAATGGTTGTCACCCACTCCACTAGCCACCATCCTTGTCTGTCTGCTGTGTATGTAGCCTCTTATAATTTTATCGTAGGGATCATGAGCGCTTTTACCACAGTCATTCATTTCCCTTTTAGTATGTATATTTCTGATTATTCTCGAGAGCCTGCGCGGTAATGAGCTGTTTGGATGTCATTGCGAAATAATTGAGTTAAAGGTGAATGTGACCCTGTTCCTCCAATCATCGCGACGTCACGAATACAATGAGCATACATATGTCCGTGTGTCGCAGATTGCAGTTTTAGTGTCATTCCGTAATTCCATTGTAATGGTAGTTGTTATGACGAAGGTCAATGGCTATGTTATGGTTTGTTTCAACCGTCATTCTTGTTACTCTCTTGAGTTTGATGCAACACCATTCTTCCTTGCATTGCATTATATTACACCTACTGTACCCTTTTCTCCTTTTTAATCATTATATATTAATTCCTTTTCCTTGTAACTTTATCTACTAACAAGATTAAAATGTCTGTGACATTATTTTGCTTTCTCATGGGCTCACATTATGCAGTTATTCAGGTTATTTTACCTCTATAACAAAAAGTTCTAGACACAACAGAAATGCTTTTTCGAAAATATGAAAGTTTGGTTCACCGGTGTTAGAAACTTTTGTAGTGCTCAGTTCAATATTGGTGATTGATTTCTACAGATGGAGCTGGAGGAAAGGCTTACCCCCGCTCTTCCAGACGACGTGAACCAGCAGGAGCAAGTGCTCCCAAATATGATCCGGTTCGCAAACCAACAGCACAGAAAGGAAAAGCTTTTGACAAGAGACCTAAACCTCGTGGATCTTGTATGGAAGGTAGAAAGGAGGGTGCCCAGGTAATGAATTGCTTGGATGTTAGTAATGTAGTGGAATTGTAGTTTGAATTGTTCACCTTCTATAGGGTAACTTGAGCAAGATCTTAGTAAAATCTGTGTGCCCTTACAACACAGGTAGCGATGGAGGACATGGAGTATGGCTCTGTCATAGCTCCAGGAAGCAAGAAGCAAAACTTGAACCATTTACTGAATTTTCACTATGCTCCAAGAGAAGGGACCAGCCATCAACATTGGCGCCATAATAGTAGTGCCCATGGTTCTGGGCTGGCCCGCTATTTTCGAGGAACTCCTCACAAGTACAACAAAGAACAATTTCTTCAGGCCAAGTATGACACTCTAAATTCGCACCTGAAGATGGTTTCACATACATATCCTAAATTATGTGAACTAATGTATGAATTTGTTTTAGCTGTCAGTTTGCTGTGAAAGCAAATGGAGATTATCGACAATATCTCTGCAATCCGGATCAACTTGTAGACTGGGACCTTGTTGAGCAAATAGTGAGTCTTTGTTCTTTCTCAATGTTTCCGTGCGTAGGTTATTGTACTGGCCAGTGTCATGATCATTGTTTTTGTTATACAGCGTGTTATGAGTCCTGAAGATGCATCTTGTCCCATATGCCTGTATCCACCAGTTGCAGCCAAAATGACTCGCTGCGGTCATATATTTTGTTGGTCATGCATCTTGCATTATCTTGCACTGTCTGACAAATCATGGCGTAAATGTCCCATCTGTTATGAATCTGTTCACAAGAATGATCTTAAAAGGTAACATTGTATAGATGAGTATAAAGTGCTTTACAGTCTGTAGATGTTGAGTGGTTCTAACGAGGTAAATTATTTGTGTCAGTGTCTTGGCATTGAAGCCTACTACTTATTCAGTTGGTGGTGATATAACCCTGCGCTTAATGCGCCGTGAGCGCGGGTCTTTAGAAGCAGTTCCTGCTGAACAGTGGGAGTTGCGCCATCCGGTTTCTTTGCTGTCCGTATCTGAGTCAACTGTGGATACAGTGTATGCAAAATTGCTCTTGGCTGACACGCCTGATGTAAGTACCTGAACTATCTGACGGGCCCATAAGTAGACTTGGCTCTTCTTCTTCTTTTTTTTTTTTGCTTTTTGCGCCTATTGCCTGCATTCAGGCGTTTGGTGTGCGGGTTGACTACCCCGTCTGCCGGTCTCGGTTGAATCCCCCCCCCCCCCCCCCCCCCCCCTTGGGCCAATCACCCCATTTCCTAATCCCCCATCCCCCTCCCCTCGGTACGCGCCTTTCACCTTATATGAAAGTGATGTGCTGTGAAATCTGGTAATCTGATTTGTGCATTGTTATGGTTAGGTGCTTCAAATCATGGCAGATGAAAAAGCTGCTCTTCAAGAGCAGATGAGTATTGACGCAGGCAGTTCTGAGGTCTGCTTTGTGGAACAAGCAATGCAGCTGTTGCTTGAGAGGGAGACATCAGTGAAGGTGTGTCTGTCAGTTTGTGCTTATAATTGTTACCCAAAATTTAAGATTGGATGTTTTGTGTATAAATGTTCTTAAATTTTCATGGGACACCTTTAATTGCTAGGGTATCAAAGGAGAACAATGCACTGAAGGGAAGACCTATCTGCGACCTGAGGGTGATGGATTTCAGTCTGAACGTCTGAATCAACCAATCATTGCTATTGATCAGGCTTCCAAAGTACTGTCTGGAGCCAAAGATGAAATAAATGTCCTGTCCGACTGTGTTGAAAAGAAGGATGAAAGGTAATCATTTTCCAACTGCCCTTTATTGTCAGTGCCACATGAAGAAATTTTGCTGGTGCATGTGTTAAATTAATTTATACCTTCAGACCTCGCCTGGAGAGTACGAGCAGTGAAGACCATGGTACAACTATAACAGCAGAGGATCTTGAGCATAGTGCAGTTCAGCAACCTCATAAGCATTTCTATTTCTATCAAGGTTTGATACGTTTGAATATCATGGCATCATGTCATGGCATGCATCTATATGCTGTTCAATTCTCTTTTGTTTTCAGCTGAAGATGGGCAACACATATATCTTCATGCTATCAATGCTCGAATGTTGGAAATGGCATATGGGTCATTGGAAAAGTGCCCTTTGACGATATCTGGGCGTATTGTAGAGAAGGAGATGGGATCAATGACAGAAGATTTGAGGAAACGCCTGCGCTACATGCAGCACTTGCCTGTCACTTGCCAGTTTGAAGTGGTTGAAGTTACTCTGGATGCATCCATCATTCCACCTGAAATCAACGACATTTTTAAGGAGCAGATAGACGCACGGCGAAAGCGCCGACAGAAAAGGGATCGCGAGGAAATGCGCCGTGAGAAGAAAATAAATGAGGAAGAAAACAAGCGCTGGGGGAGGCACCCTACCCCTCACATTCGCATCGCTTCTCATCAACACTTTCCAGTTTGTGGCAACGATTCCTCACCTCCTGTGTATGTTACTGTGGACTTGGACTCACTCATTCAGCCTTCTCATTTGTAATTGCTCAATAAGTCTGTTTTCTTCTGCAGGATGTCTGTGCCAAAATCTCCATCTGTGTCTAGTTTGGCAAGCACTTCAACCCAATCATCTCTTAATATCTCTGTTGAAAACTTGGTGTTGGATGCACCACAAGAACTAGAGCAGTTTCCCGCTATTGGGCAAGACGCCTCAGCTTCAGATACCCATGGACCTTCATTTGCTCAGGTTTGTATATATGATGGAAATTAATAACTTCAAGGAGGAGATTTATTGTTTCGCTTACAACATTTTCCTTCCTCCCCACAGATGTTGCGCTCGGGAAAAGCCACCTTCTCTGCTGGACCAGCTTGGAATAAACATCTTGCATCTTCACCACTAACTCAACCAATGTTGGGTACCAGGCAACGTGCAGCATCAGACAGTGAACCAGAACCAGATGGTTATGTTCCAGCTCCAACTTTCAGTCAAAGCTTCAGCGATGCCATAGCAGTTGCCCTCGCCAAGTCTGAGGGATCAACTCGTGAAGCTATTGCAGAAACCTCAGGTGGAAAGAAGAAGAAGAAGCAGAAGCCTAAAGTGCTGTTCTCTACATCTATGTCTTTTTCAGGAAAATGATTAACAAATTTTTAAATTGCATTAGCTGTCACATGTCCATGTCGTTAGGTCTTCTGTATTTTTGGTTGGGGTTATGTCTGTACTTGATGCTGAAATGGGGCCCTTTATTTAGTGTTAAAAAAATAATGCCAAAAAAAGTTTTAAAAAGTTATTTGGTTTAATGCTGATTGTTTGGGAGATTACTTATGTATCCTCTGAAGAATCCGGATTGTGCCGTTTCTTCTTAGATGAGTTTTGGAGCACATCAATATTGAGATATTTGGCATCTTTGCAAAACTGCTTACTTAAGATTTGATTGTGAAGACTGATGTGCTCATTTTAACTTGTGCTCTGAGGCGTTTTCTTTTTTCGTTTTTTATAAGACATCATATCTATAGGGATCCATCACTAGATTGAAGTGTCCCTGAAGGACGTAAGTTCCATTTGTTTTATTTGTTTTGTTTCATTCTTTTTTTTTTTTAATTATGTGTGAGTAAATAAATTGCTCGTTTGTGATAAGATTGGTATGCTTGGACAGGCAGGAATGAGAAACTTGGAAAATTTAAAAAAATGTGTTACCTGGCATGTTAGACAAACTTTCTCTCTCCTGTTTGAGTTCTTGAGGTGTGATTGTTACTGCATGATGCAAGTTGTTTTGCAATTCTTGATTTTATTTGTGTAGATGATTTCTGACATGGTCTGTGATTGTATTAATCACTTTCTGGGAGGCCTCGGACCCAGCAAGGTTTCTCTCAGAGAAGCTGATATTATTTTGTTAATTGATTTAACAAAACACTGATGATAATAAAGTACACTACCTGTGCAAACTAGTATTTTATTCTTATCCTTTACCATCCACCTATAAGGAATTAACTGGTACAACTCAGAATGTGTGCAGAGCACTTGTTTTGAAAAATAAAAGTTTGTTAAAGATAGTGTTCTCAGAAATAGAAAAAAATGAGATGGAACACAGCAACTGATGTTGCGATAAGATTTCTTCCTTAGGTACCCTGATGTTACATTAGTAGTTCAAAAACTAGATCAAAGCAAACAAAAGAGAGCATAAGCAAATAAGAGCAAAGTTTAGGAAACTACAGAAAAAATTAATGAAAAATTTTGACCTGAACAGACAGTGCAAATTCCTAATCCAAATAGCCTTGTTACAAAAAGTTCCACAAACTCACTTCTCAATTTTTCATGAGTGTAACAAAGAACTGGGATGCCAAGTGAACATCTAGAGCTTATGCTAGAATCATTTGTATTATTTTTCTATAAACTAGTAGCAGTAAGCAAGCAGTAATGAATTGTGGTTGTAAAAAAACTTTCTGTGATAAAAGAACTTGCAAATGCAAGAAAAACAGTACACATTGCTCTGATAATTGTTCATGTCAATCTGAAAGATGTAAAAACCGCCAGGTAAGCTTTAGTATTGTCTTTAAAAACATATTTCCCTTGTTGTTATTATGACTGAAACCATGATGTCCCTTTAGGGGAAAATAGAAAATGAAAATGTGGTCAATGAGCTGTCATGGGATGATGCTCATAAAATTTCAGAGAATTGGCTGGAAATGATTTGTAGAGAAAGACAGAAGGCAAACCAAGCTATTCCAGAGGCAATTACATCAGTATTGCTGATGCAGAGTCGTGTTTTGCAGGAGACTGATGATTTTAACGCTGCAATGGTGAGAACTTATTTATTTGTCTTAAGTCATGAATCCTGACAGAAATTATTACAAAAAAATCATATCCTCATATGCAGAGTTAATAATGAATTTTCTTTGATTCTTATAGGCAAGGCTTGTCCTGGAAAATGTGTCCGGAGAGATGAATGTTGATGAGTATGAGAGGTTTGCTCTGAGTTTGGTTCAGTGTAAGGCTTGCAAAAGAAAATTCACTCCTCAGCGCATAAAGATACACGAGAAAATTTGTACTCGGAGGACATATACATGTTAACTTCTGTCTGTTCTAATCCGTAAAAGAGGAATACATATTTTTGCATGTTTATTTTCTTGTTTATTGAACACCCATGACTCACACAATGAATACTAAACTGTAGAACTGTTCTTCAGCTGAGTAGAGTGAGTAGCGCCGAGAGTCAAAATTCATTGAGAACAGACCACTTTGTTGACCATGCCCTACCCTCACTGCGACCCAACAAACCTCAACCCTCTCGGTCTTCCCTCCTACTTCTGGGTCTTCGGGTTCGGGTCGGGGCCCCATGATTTCCCTATGACCATGGCCATGACCACGACCACAGCTCCACCATCCCCTTCTGTTTGGGTCCAACAGTGCGGAGCCGACCCCTACCCCAACTCGGGCTACACACCCCCACGGTGCCCCAGGCCCCGGCCACAGGCCCGAGGCCCGGATCCCAAGGCGAATATAGCGCACACAGGGACTCTGTCGCCCACGCACGCGTACAAGGCGCACAGTACGGGGGGGGGGGGGGGGGCACACAGACAGAAGCACCCACCGGCGCTAATGTCGTGATTGGCCGCTAGGGGTCTCTGCGATGCTCTGTGACCGCCAACCAAGAACACCAGCAAACCAGCATGGGCGGCCCTGGCGGCCCCAGCCAGGATGGGGGGAGGGGCAGTCGGGGCTTTTGTTGGGGTGGAGGGGGCGTCGGCAGGGGGCGGGGGTCGAGGGCGCGAAGGGCGCTGCAGGCGGAGCGGGGGCTTGGAGACGGGGACGGGGGTCTTCGGGGAGGCGCGGGTAGGTGCGGGACGTGGCGGGGCGGATCAATACCGGCCAGGGTAGGGCGGAAAGGCATAGGCCGGGCCGGGGCATGGGCTGGGGCTGGGCTGGGGCTCGGCGCTGGCGGGGCGGGCTCTGGTAGTCGAGCTGAGCCTGGCCAGGCGCTGTGGCTGAGGGCCGCGCAGGCTGCACAGGCCACGCCAGGCCACGCCACGCCGGGCTACGGGTCCTGGTCCTGGTCCCTGGCCAGAGCCTGGTCTTGGGCCGCAGCCGGGCCCCGACCCGACCGCGGCCAGTGCAGCGCGGGGTGCAGCGCGGGGTGCAGCAGCAGCAGCAGCAGCAGCAGCATGACCCCCAGCACGGGCTGCGCCAGCAGCGCCGCCGCCGCCGCCGCCGCAGCTCCGAGACCAGCACCGAGGCAGTAGCATGCAGTAGCATGCAGTAGCGTGCGGCAGCGTGCGGTAGCATGGCCACGTCTGCCATGGCTGGCCCCACACGTTGGATGGTGTGATCCTGGACGGCCTCGGATGAAGCGCGACAAGGCTCACTCGCAGGGTAAGTCTCTACCGCCGCCACACCCCGCCCGCCCCTCCCCTCCCCGCTACCCCCGCTGCCGCTGCGCTTTCGCAGCACGCCTGACCGAGTCCGCGAGGCGCGGCGCGGTGAGAACAAGACAGTGGTGGCTGCCCAGGCTGCCTCGGGCCTTGTGTGGACGTGAGTGGGAGGCCCGGCCTCCGGCCCTGCCCGGCGTGGCCCAGGACCCCGCAGCCCCCAACAAAGGGCATGCGGGAGGCGCGTTGCGTTCCGCTGTCCTGGGGTTTTCGGGGTGGGTGTTGGCCTGGGGCTGGACTGGGGCACCTCCGCCGGCACCACCACCGTGCAGTCAGGCTCTCAGCCTGCGCTGCCAAGGGCAGACATCGGCTGCCTCGGCGGCCGCGGCGAGAGCAGCGTGTTTATTGTTTGCGCGGCGTGTACCAGAGTGGCTACTGCAGCCCCCTCCCCTCCCCCCACTCGTCTCTAGTTTGCTGTCCCTCCTTCTCCGTCGCCGCCTCTGCTCTAGAACTCTAGAACTGGAGAGGGCACCGGTGGGGTCAGCGCTGTTGCACAGTCTGTCGTGATAGGCCCAGCGAACAACAACGGACGCTTTGGTGCGGCCACGTGGCATCGGCGGCTAGTTAAACAGCGAATATGACAACATCGGCGACGTCCCGAAAGCGGCACTGCGTTCCTTATCCGCCGGTATTCGAAACCGCGTCATAAAATGTGACGGCGCTGGTGGCGTCTGTGTGTGCGCGAGCAGCTGGCTCGGAGGCCTGGAGCCCGGAGCCCGGAGGCCCGGAGGCCCGGAGGCCCGGAGGTGGAGGTCCCGGGGAGACGAGCGCTCTGCCGATGTGCCCAGCGCAGCCTTGTCGGCACGGGCTGTAACATCGTGGCTTCGGGCTGCGGGAGCCAAGCGAGGCAACCGTTGTTCTGGAAAATGTGCCTCCACGCCGGGAATGGAACCCCCGACCGACCACACATTTATGCCTATGCCGACGTTGCGGTATCGACTACGGCCGGTAAGGGGGGGGGGGAGACAGACAGAGATATGAGGGAGGAAAAGAAGGGGCGGAGGAGCGAGTCGTGCCGGTAGGGAAGGGAGGGGGAGGGGCGCGAAGAATCAAGGTCGAGGTGCGAACGCCTGTCAGATGTCATCCCGGCCGACACGGGAGCGTGGCGGGCTGGCCTAACTTGCCGGGCCGGGGGCCGGGCGTGCGGCGGCTGGGGGGGGGGGGGCGAGGGGAACGGAGGGGAGAGGCGGGTTGGTGTGGCGGCCCATATTTTCTTTTCCCTACCCTCCACTCCCCTCGGTTTTGCTGGGGCGGGGAGCCGGCGGAGTGCGCGCATCGCGCATGTTTTGTCGACCGTATCATCCGTCCATAAACACTCTCGGTGCGAAGCAAGACTCGCTCAAGTGCAACGCTCGGCACGCATCCCTTTGTGCTCTTCAATTTCATAAAGCGGCAAAACATGAAGGCACAGAGCTGTTCGTCATCGCCGACCTGGAAGGGGTCGTGTCACCGCTCCGGCCGCTCCGGCGCCATCTGCCCTCGCTGCGTGACCTTGGCGACAACTCTTCTTGTCTTGGAGCCGAGGGGGTCGTCGCTAAACCACCGAGGGAGGAGGAAAGTGGGACATTTGAGACGGCGTCGTCGGGGTCCTACAGAAAACTTCAAATCCCCCCCCCCCTCTCTCTCTCTCTCTCTCTCTGTCTTGGATTCGAACCAGGCGGGGTCCTCTTTTTTTCCCCTTTGGAGGCGCGGCGTGGCGTGGCGCTCGCTCTCGTGTGGGCGCCGGGGGGGGGGGGGGCAAGATTCTCAACGCCTTGGGTCTCTCGTGCCGCCCGAGCAGGGGGGGGGGGGGAGGACTTTACGGCTTTCCAGTGATGGTCTAGCGGGGGCGGGCGGGGGGAGGCGGGGCGGGGCCGACATGTAAACACTGCGGCGCGGCGTCGAAGGTGGAGCGGGGCGGGGCGGGGCGCGGGGCCTAAGTGTGTCCGATTGCTGCTGGCGAAAGCACGCTAGCCAAAGGGCGGAGACCCCGCCGCCGGCCACCGTGCCGGCAAACAAACTCGGAGAGCGGGCCGAGGGGGCCGAAGGCGCCCCGCTGACATGGTCTAGGGTCTAGAGGACGTCCACGCCAAGTCCACGCACGAGTGCAGGGTGCCTGCGGTGCCTGCCGTGCCTGCCGTGCCTGCCGTGCCTGCGACAAATGTGGAAACCACAACCAGGGACGCCAGGCCAGGCGAGCGCCTGTCATGGCTAGGGTAGGCCAGCCCGCACGACAGCCCTGCATGCGCGGCTTCAGGTTTGCCTACCCGCCAGGCGTCCCTCCGGCTCCACGGAGAGGCGGACTGGCCGGCTGGTATCGAGGGGCACATCAGTCATAAAGATATTGTACTGTGACTGAAATCCCAACTGACTGAATGTCACTGGCAGAGATTACTGGAAGGGACTGGAGGGCGAGGTTAACATTTCTCTTCATTTTTTATGCTTTGGAGACAGATGCTATAGTACAGGAAGCTTCAGGCGGTGGGTTCCGTTTTTTGGTTTGTGGTTTTGTCCTTCGCGGTCAACAGCCCATCAACCCGTGGTTTATGGCTCGCAGTGCACGAGTTCGCGAGATAATCGTCGGAAGCCCACTTATTTCTTGAGTATAATTCTGGAGTATTTAAATGCAGAAAAGAAATCTTTATAAACCTTCCGAAATTTTTCGCAAAAATATTGGTGACTGATGACTGGAAAGACTGGAAGGGACCATAAGTGCCTTGATATTGTTAGGTGTACGGGGACTTAACCGAGTGGCGTGGCCTCGGCAGGTATGCGCCAAGAACACAGTCTGGAAGAGAGAGAGAGAGAGAGAGAGAGAGAGAGAGAGAGAGAGAGAGAGAGAGAGAGAGAGAGAGAGAGAGAGAGAGAGAGAGAGAGAGAGAGAGAGAGAGAGAGAGAGAGAGAGCTTTGCTGTTGGACTGGGTTCATCAATGTGCACTTTGTACACCCATGCCGCCCCCAAGTCGCCCCCTCTCTCTCTCTATCCAACGCCCGCATGCCGAGGACCTGCTCCTCTCTCTCTCTCTCTCTCTCTCTCTCTCTCTCTCTCTCTCTCTCTCTCTCTCTCTCTCTCTCTGTTTCTCCCTTCGGTTCCATCCGAGCACTTTTGGCGCCCACGGCCCGCTCCCCTTCCTTTCCCTCCCCCCCCCCCCCTTCTCTCTATCTCTTTCTCTCTCTCTCTCTCTCTCTCTCTTTGTGTCTCCCACTGCGTGGCGTTTGAGACTGCTCGGCGCGCCCGGAGAGGAGGGACGGGGTGGGGGTAACGGGTGCCTGGGGCAGGGGCAGCGTGGGGCAGCCTGGGGCTGGCGAGACATCCCCGGTATGCGAGCTGCTGCCTCCCCCGCCATCGCCCGCTTTTTGTTTTCGTTCGCTGGCTGGGCTGGGCTCTGCAACGAGTTTATATGGTAATAGTGGCGCGCACGGTGCACTGCACGCCCTGATTCCCGCTGAGCCGAGCAGAGGGACACGACGCCTTGTTTGGAAACAAGCTCTCCTGACCAGCTGTTGGCCCACGGAATCAGCAGCGCTCTGTCTTTGCTGCCCCAAGGAGTGCCTCACGCGGTCTCACGTGGTCAGGTCCGCGCCGCGCACACCTCTGAACAGTCTTATGTTACAATCATTCTCCGGACACAGTCACTTGGGATTACAGTCTCAGCACAACGCTTTCAGGACTGATGCGCCGCCTGTGTTGACCTATCCGGGGCTCGGGGCCGGATGGCCGGATGGCCGGGGCCTGATGGCTGGATGGGCCGCTCCCAAAGGCCACAGCGAGGTCGGCCTTTGTCTTAGGGCCTGAAGGCACTGCAGGCAGGACCTGACCGGGCACCTGAGGGTCCCGGAGGCCCGGAGGCGCGGAGGCCCGGAGGTCACTCGCCTGGAGCGGGCGCGGACAGGACTGTGGTGCCTGTGGCCTGCGGCATCCCCCACCCACACCCCCAACCGCCGCCCCCGGGCCGCAATATTCATTTCCGCACATTCTTCTGCCCCCTTCGCCGCCGCTCTCGCCAGTACCCATCCGGCCCGGCCCGGCCCGGCCCGGCCCCTCAGGATCAAAGGAGTCGGCAGCGGCGGTCGGAGGGATACCGCCGATGCCGTCGATTTGACGGAGGAAGAAACGTTCAAATCGCCCGTGCCGTGTTCCACTTCGCTGCCGAGGACGCCGAGGGCCGATGCGATCGGGGCTTTTCAAGGGATCGGCGCGGCATGCGCCCACAGAGCCCGCAGGGCGCTGGCGCAGGGCGCAGGGCGCAGGGCGCAGGGCGCAGGGCGCAGGGCGCAGGGCGCAGGGCGCAGGGCGCAGGGCGCAGGGCGCAGGGCGCAGGGCGCAGGGCGCAGGGCGCAGGGCGCAGGGCCCAGGGCCCGCGGACTGGAGCCAGATCTCCCACCTCCTTTCACTCTCGAAAGGTGTGATCGATCCCGCGCAAATTTGACGCCCACTCGAAAATTCAATCGACATATAGAAACAACAGGAAGTGAACCTTTGACCCATGTTTCGATTCTTCTGGACGTACTTGTCACCCGGTCCGCGCGCTCCCAGAGGTACAAGGTTTATAGCCGTGGTCCACTCCGCTGTGGGTGTCACCGTGCCAAAAGGGAGGGGGGGGGGCTGGCAGATTCATGCCACCAGGATCATGAGTAATGTTGCTGTCATAAACAACTTGGGCGTGACGCTGTATTGTCTACACCAACACCCCTGTACTCGAATGGGAATTGCGTATGGGCTGCTCAGCGCTGGGCCGGGGCTCTCTCTCTCTCTCTCTCTCTCTCTCTCTCTCTCTCTCTCTCTCTCTCTCTCTCTCTCTCCTCTCCCTCTCCCCCTATTACTGACAATCGTATTACTGAACTGACTATTGTTTTAAATTTACCTGTGCCACTGGTACTCTCGTGAGACTTTGTAGTCTTTTTGTACCTTTTTATGGAATAAATTCAAATTCAAATCCAAATTCAAATTCCCCTCCCCCCCCCCCCCCCCTCTCTCTCTCTCAAACAAACAAACACATGCATGCTCTCTCTATTACACGTCTCCTATCATTGACTGCCTCCCCATAGCTTATGAGCCAAGAAGGATAAAAACCGGGAAAACGTAGACGCCATTGCATTTTGCCGGATCGCTCTCTTTTCTGCTCATCTCTCCGAGAGAAGAAACTCATGTCCTCAATTTGAGTCCTCCTGCCTGCCGTCTCAGCGGAGGGACAGGGAAGACACCCCGTCTGTCTCCATGTCTCCTTTTGGCGGCAAGTCGGGCGGAACAGACGACTCGACCCGACCCGGTCCGTCCCTGTGCTGTGCTGGGTTGTGCTGGGCTGGGCTGTGCTGGGCTGGGCTGTGCTGGGCTGTGCTGGGCTGGGCCCGCTCAGGGCAGCACGCAGTGTCGTATCCACCGGGGCAGACAAGCAGTAAATTTGGTTCTGATAACTGAAATTTTGTTTCGGGAACAATTTGTTAGTTGTACCAACACCAACGAAAAGTTAGTTGCTCACACAAATAGGTGGGTTGCCGGAGCAAAACTACATTTTTGCTTCCGCAACAAACCTTTTCGTTGAAGCAAGTGACTTTTCGGTGGCCCAACCCACGAACTTTTAGTTCTCAAAAACAAAAAACTAGAAATCAACTAAAAAAATTAGTTGCGACCACTAATTTTTTTCTCCGTGCACCCTGCTTGCGAGTGCCCGGGGCTTCGATCCCGGCTGGTATACCGTTTGTAAGTCCATCCGTCAGCTGAGGGAGGGGAGGGGAGGGGAGGGGGTTGGGGGTGGAGCGGCGGAGCTCTTGGAGCGGCGCGGGGACACTCTGTTTGCCCACCTTTCAGCCTTTCAGGCGTCTCGCCGCTCCGGACGCTACAAACCGCCACCCGTGGCTCCACTCACCTTTCCCCTCTTTCGCTCTGCTGCTTCGCACTCCTTTGGACATGGAATACGCTGGAATACATGTGTCACGGTGGGGGGAATGCCACGGAGCTCAATCATGTTTACCCGAGGATTAAGGCAAAACTACACAGGTATCTTTTCTTTTCGCGCGTGCTCCGCGGGGGTGACTAATTTTAGCTGACGGGGACAGACTGGAGTGGAGCGAAGCACGCGAAGGCGGCGAGGGAACTTCACAAATGAGGCCCCACCGCCGGCCACCGGCCCTACCAGGAGCTCCCTGCGGCAGTGCATATGTGCAGTTGCGCGGACGCAGCAGAGTCAGCTGACGCAGCTGACGGAACTGACGCAGCTGACGCAGCTGCACGGCGCAGAGCCACGCTGCAGCACCGCCCGCCCGCCTCCCGCAGTGTCCCGAAGGACTCGGGAGACCCGGAGCACAGAAATCTAATTTCAGCGGCGGGACGTGGCCGGGGTATCTCCAGCAACACGGCACCGATCTCTTTCTGCCCCAACACACGTTTGCCCTTTCTCTCTAAGAGAGGGAGGGGGAGAGAGATAGAGACAGGCAGACAGACAGGGGGCTCACCACAGGCGTCGTGCGTAACTCAATTTATTAGCAGCCTAACGATCCCGATGAGGGTGCAGTAGGCAGTGACAGTCCAGTCCCCCCTCCCCCTCTCCCCCCTCCCCGCCTCCACGCTCCATACCACGGTCGGCTTCTATTACACCATTGCCTCCTCTCCGTCCCACTGTGATTTGCCGACCAGCAGCGGGGATTTTTGTGTTTGGCCACGAAAATTCTCTGATTGACCATCCGGTCTGATCAGGTCTGGCCGAACGAAAGAGCAAAAGGCATCCTCTCTCTCTGTCTCTGTCTCTCTGTCTCTGTCTGTCTGTCTGTCTGTCTGTCTGTCTGTCTGTCTGTCTGTCTGTCTGTCTCTCTCTCTCTCTCTCTCTCTCACTGATTATTTTTATAAAACTGTATTAAGATGTACACATATGGGACTTCTAGTCCTCTGGTACCTCAGATCAATAAATCAAATCAAATCAAATCTCTCTCTCTCTCTCTCTCTCTCTCTCTCTCTCTCTCTCTCTCTCTCTCTCTCTCTCTCTCTCTCTCTCTCTCTCTCTCTCTCTCTCTCTCTCTCTCTCTCTGACCCCGGCCAGGGCCGAGCCGGTCGCTGATTGGCTTGATACTTTCAGCTTTTGTTCTCACCGCCCCGCCCCGCCCCCCGCGCCTCGCCCCCTTCCCGGGTGGCTTGCCTCTCTCTATTTTCTTTTCATTACAAGCCGAGTCGACTCGGCAGGGAAGATAAGGAGAGGCACGGACTCCAATTGGCTGCAGTCACATCTGCGGGGCTCATGCGGCCCCCGCGCGCATCAGTCCCGCAGTTCATACCTTCCTCACACCGCCGTATCATCCCCCCCCCCTGATTAGATAAGCCGCCCTCCGCGTTAGCGAGTCGAGACGGCGCGCACATTTTCCCCGTGGATGCTTCGAGTCGATACGCCCGACCGAGTTGCGTTGATGTCTTTGTAATACTCCCCTCCCCCCCCCCCCCCCCTTTCGCCCCCCCCCCCACCCGGCCGCCACCCGCAGCCCACAGCCCCGCCACCGACCGACACAATGCAATTTCAGCGCCCCGATGCGGGGGCTGGATCAAATACCGACGCCCCCTCCTCTCGCACCGAAACGCCACCACTATACTAGGCTGCCCAAAGGCCAATCGCGGGTGAATTTGTGTCACGTGTTTCGTAGTGGTAGTTTTAGTCCTTAGGGTTGAAAATTCGCGTCGCTCGCTCGCTTGATTGTAATTAATCAATTAGTATTCAAGAACATTTAAGATATTACAAGAACAATATTTCAGTTATTAGTTTCAATCATCGCGTATAAGAAACGTCACAGCTGATAGGCACCCATAACCCGGCCGCTACGATAATGATGACTTGACTGGTCATAACCGTGGTGACGAACGAACAAAGAAATCTTTCGTCGCTGATAGCGCTCCGCCTCGCGGATCCCTCGCTCCGCGAACTAATCACCCTCAACGGGTATCAGCGAATGCGTGGGAAAACGCCCCTTCCAGAGCCGGTATTTGAACCCGCTGCGACTGATGTGACTAGACTGCGCTCACTCTGCAGACCTGTTCCTGTCTGTCTGTCTGTCTGTCTGTCTGTCTCTGTCTCTGTCTCTGTCTCTGTCTCTGTCTCTGTCTCTGTCTCTCTCTCTCTCTCTCTCTCTCTCTCTCTCTCTCTCTCTCTCTCTCTCTCTCTCTCTCTCTCTCTCTCTCTCTCTCTCTCCCGTGTTTGTTTCTGCTTGCCTGGCCCTTTGTCCCGTAGCGATTCATGACACGTTTCTTCTTTTGTCTTTTGTTGCAGGGCGCATGAGTCAGTGACGGTCGTGATGGGGAGGGCCGAGAGCCCCATGGAGGTCGGATAGACCCACCCCCACGCCCCCCAGCCCCCCTCGCAGCCCGGGGGGTAACCCAGGGGGTAACCCAGGGGGCAACCCAGGGGGTCCGCCCCCTATCCCCCCCTTCCCCCGCAACCCTCGAGCCCTGACGGAGCCGTCGGACAGCATGGAAGCGTCCTCGGCCGACCAGGGCAAGCAGGGCTGCACGAGCAGGCCTCTGGCCTTCGACAAGGTGAGTACGCGGAACAACACTACGGTAGCCTTACCGACCAGCATCATGTAGTTTTCCGCGCAGCCGCAACGTATAGCTGGTATCGCCACGGGAGCTACAGGTCAGGCAACCAACGCGCAACGCGACCCCTCGAGGCGCCTCGAGTCTCACATGTTGCATCGAGTCAAATCGCGTGGAAACGGACAGCCCTTTCTGCCTTCCGCCGGGCCGGGCCCAGCCCGGCCTGGCACTCGACGCGGACTGCC
Organism: Odontothrips loti; assembly: GCA_038380765.1. Lineage (NCBI taxonomy): Eukaryota > Metazoa > Arthropoda > Insecta > Thysanoptera > Thripidae > Odontothrips > Odontothrips loti. The sequence continues at coordinate 14,105,657 of CM076244.1, read as the reverse complement.
ACTCCCCTGCCCTCTTCCAATCTCCTCATTCCCCGGGAGGAGAGGCCGTTCAGGGCCTGGACGCCTGACGGGTAGGCAACCTGAATGCTTGCATGCACGCGCGCCGTGCGGGCTGGCCTACCCTGGACTCCGCAGGCTCTCCCCGTAAGAGGACGTTCATAAACTACGTGACCCATTAAGGGGACCCATCCTTAATGCATCGTAAGGTTAGGTTAGCCAGGTCAAAAAGTGGCCTAAAATCGGTCACGTAGTTTATGAACGTCTCCCAAAATGTAACGCCTCTTCAAATCTGAAGCGGATCCACCGCGGCGTGCGAACTGCCACCCGCCCCCACCCCCCACCTCCTGCACGGCTGCGCTCGAATATTCATGCCGAACTTGACGACTCTTTGGGGACACGCGCGCCGGCCGCGGCCAGACTGCGAAACGACGTTCTGAACGCAGCCTGGCCCCCAGAAGCCCTGCCTTTCGCGGTTCCACCGCGAGCTTCGCGTCGCCGGACGTAAATCACCTCAAACTAATTCACCCCCCCCCCCCTTCAGACCCGGACCCCGGCCGCGGAGCTTTGTTCTGCGGGGTCCGGGGGGGGGGGGGGGGGAGGGGCGGGGGCAGACGGGGGGCCTCCGCGGGGCAAAACTACATTCTGGCGCCGCAGCATTCAGGGGACTTGGAGTAAACTAACTTTGCCCCATAATTAGAAACAAATAGTGGTAGCCTCCCTCCCTCCGTCTCCCGGCTCTTTCTCTTGGAGGCCCGTTTCACGCAGGGCGCATACGTTACGGCGCAGCAGCCTTTTCGCTATCGAAAGTGAACCACCCTCCTCGACCCTCAACTTACTCTGCGAGTCCTTCCGCGCTTTTAAGTCGGGAAGGCGTTCCTCGCTCAAGCCGGCCTGGAAGCTGAGTCAGACAGTGGGTCAGCGCCGCTCGCCTGGCGCGGTCTGCTGTAATGGGGACTGGAGGGAGGGGGGGGGGGGGGCGTGGATGGTGAGGAGGGGGAGGGGGGCGCAAAGGGGCTGCTAAATCACGGGGGCCTTGGCGTTTTATTTCGCCAGGGCAGTGCTGTGGCAGAGCAGAACCAGCGGAGGAGCGGAGGCACAGGTGTCGGGGCCAGAGAACGGACCGGTCGGGTCGGGCTGGGCTGGGCCGGGCCGGGCGGGGCGGGGGCCGGGACCGGGAAGCGGGGGGGGGGGGGGGCAGATACAGCACAAAATTACTGCCCCGCTCACCCCAGCTTCGCAGCTTACCCACCTACCCTTCCGAGGTTCGCGGCGGGAGCAACAAAGACAACGACACCCACCCACAGAGACGAATTCTTGATTCAAGCCTAGAACAGCGTGTTCAAGAATATGATTCTTGATTCCATGAATATTTCTTGATTTAAACTCTAAGATTGGCTTGATTCGAGAAAATATTCTTGAAGTCCTTTAGCCTAAGAATCTGTTTCTCTGTGTAGATGGTTTGCTAGTCGCGTGTTCTGCCTGGTGATGTCACAGGCTCGGCCTGTGATTGCGGGGGCGTCGTCAACCGCGATGTAAGCGCGGCCGGCCCCTGCCCCCTACTCCTGCCTCTGCCCCTACCCCTGCCCCTACCTCTGCCTTTACCCCTACCCCTGCCCTTACCCCTGCCCCTACCCCTGCCTCGGCCCCCGACGGCCAACATCTGTGCGCAGATAGAACCTCACTCTCCTCCGGCACGACGGACAGAGGGAGGGAGACGGGAGACAGAAGGAGTAAAGGAGAAAGAGGGCGAGAGAGCATGGGAGAAACAGAAAAGAGCGTTGGCGAAACAGAGTGTGTGAGAAAGAGGATCGGGGAGGAGGGGCGGAGGTCTGAGTGCGGGGGCTCCCCTCCAATCAATAGTCACCCAAGGAATTTCTCGGCCCGCCCCGCCCAGCCCCGCTCCGTCCCGCCCCGCCCCGCCCGGCCCGCCGGCCCGCCCAGTCCAGCCCAGCCCCCCGCCTTGCGGTGCCCTCCTCGTCAGCCGTACCGCACCAATTGCGGACTAAGGCAAGCCTAGCTGACCCCACTCGATACAAAAAAAAAAAAGAAAAAGAAAAGAGGAAGACAGGGTCGTAAAAAAATAAAGTTTATGTGAAAGCAATAAGGAACCATCAGTAAAGTACGTCCGGGAGTGCGTCTGGACCTTCCCTTCCAGAGGCGAATAAAAAGTGGGGCGAACCGCAAAGTTTTGAATCGCGGACCTGTCGGTCGCTGACCGGTCGACGTAACCCTGCGGCTACTGTGCCACAGCAGTAACGCCTCAGCGCCGGGACTGTATCAGTATCCGGCACGTAATTTATGGGTGAGCCTTGATTGGTGGGTGCGGTGATCAGGACTGCCCTGCGAGCCCTTCGCCCTTCGGCGCCGGGGCACTGTTGCTGCGGCCGCGGCAGGCTGCACTCTGTTGCTCCCCCGCAGGGCCCCGCAGGGCCCCGCAGGGCCCCGCAGGGCGGGCCCAGCAGCCCAGCCCTGCCCTGCTCACTCACACGCCTCCCCTCCCCACCGAGAGGGGGAGGGGAGAGGGAGGGCGCGGGAGTGGGAGACAGGCCAGGGAAAGCCCCCGACGCGAGCGTGACGTACCTGTTAGCCCAGTTGGCGGCTCACGTCCGCTCTAACGCCGGGGGAAAGTCCGGCAGTGTGTGGGCGCGCGTGCGAATGTGTGTGAGCGAGAGAGAGACGGGAATTCGGAATCTCACGTTCGTGTGCTGAAGGTCGGCGCGTGTTCGTAAGAGTGTGTGTGTGTGTGTGTGTGTGTGTTTGTGTGTGACAGTGGAGGGGAGGGGGGAGGGGGATGCGGAGAGCAAAGAAGGCAGTGCGTCAGTGCGGCGCCGGCGTAGTTAATCGTTATTAACGGTACGATTCCGGTCGTATCTGACTCTCTCCCGCACCGCCGATTCACAGTGATTAACCCGTCTCCTGGAGATTCCGGATGCGGCAGGATGCGGACTACTTGGAGGCTGCTGGAGGGGTTGGAGAGGCTGGATGGGCCGCGGCGGCCCTCACTGAGAAAAATCTTTGGCTCCTGGACCAAATGGTAGCTTTGTGCGTTTAGTGCCTGGCGCTAATCCTTTAGTGCGTTCCCAGACTTTCGGCCTGGGGACTAAACGTCCTGTGCCCAGAGCCAAAAAAATTTCTCAGTGCTCGGTCTCGGCAGCTGGAGAGGCTGGACAGGCTGGAGGGGCCGCGGTGGCCCTCGGCCTCGGCTGCTGGAGGCGACTGGAGAGGCTGGAGGGGCCGCGGCGGCCGTTGGCCTCGGCTGCTGGAGGCTACTGGAGGCTGCTGGAGGCTACTGGAGGCTTCTGGAGGCTACTGGAGGCTGCTGGAGGCTACTGGAGGCTGCTGGAGAGGCTGGGCAAGGCTGGAGGGGCCGTGGCGGCCCTTGGCTCGGCCTCGGCTTGGCCTGGACCGTGGATATCGTCACAAAACTTTTCCACTATTTGGGGCGTCACCAGCCGCCGCCGATCGGCAGGGCGAGGCGTGGGCGGGGGGCGGGCGGTGCGAGGAGCCACGAGCCGAGCCGAGCTGAGCCGAGCCGAGCCGAGCCGAGCCGAGCCGAGCCGAGCCGAGCCGAGCTGAGCCGCGTTGCGGTGGAACGGGGTGTGGAGTAAAGGGGAAGGGGTCGGGGCGGGACAAAGTTGATCCGATAAGAGAACAGCAAAATGAATAATCGAAGAGAAAACGTAATGGGGGAAGGGGTCTCGGTCCCCCATCCCGCTGCCACTAGCCTCATCGCCCAAATTTTGGCGGTAAGGGGCTGTTTTGAAAACTTTGGCCTCATCTTGAAGATTTGGGACTCAGATCGACGAGAGGATTCCAAAACTTGGTCACATGACCTTTTTGGATTGGAAATGATGATGTCAGTGGTAGGTCTCATGGTGGCCACCACAAGCCAGGTCTGGTCTGAGGCAATTTTTATTCGAAAAGTTCAAGCCACCGCATTTTTGGAATTCTGGTGCTGATTCTAACTTCAGAATTTGATTGCAATGGAAAACTTTCAAAGCAGTCTCGTCAAGGTCCTTACCGCCCAAATGATCATGTTCCGCGCCCCCCGCCGCCCCCGCCGCCCCCGCCGCCCCCGCCACGGAGCGGACATAGAGATGCTGACGCACGGCCGCGTGATGAGTGAGATGGTTTTCAACTCAGCCGCTATGACGGACGAATCGATAGCGGCGGGGGAAAAAGAGAAAGGGAAGAGCAGGGAAGCCCTGTCATGTAAATCACACTCCCCCTCCCCCTCCCCCTCCCCAACGCACACACGTCACGAGGTCCAGGCCGGCCCGGCCGGAGCCTGTGTGTACGCCGGCGAAAACAGGGCGCTGAAACCGAAAAGTGACTCGTCTTGTGAAGGGATGGCTGACTGGACGGGCTGAGACTGTGCTGCCCCCTATCGGGATGAAATGGAAGGGTGGCGGCAGAGGGAGGCAGCGCCGCCATTTTAATCAACGAAAATCTGCCGGATGATCCGTTATCGAACGCTGCAGGGCTCCGCGGGCCCCGCTGGCTCCGCGGCGGCTGCTCGTCTGCTCGGCGCGTCCCCAACCCGGCGGGCCAACTTCTGAAAAGCCGGTCTGTCCGTCTGTCTGTCTGTCTGTCTGTCTGTCTGTCGGTCCGCAACCCCGGGGGGCTCCGGCCACTGCTTTAGAAGTGCAGCCGCACTATCACCCCGTCTTATAATTACAAGCACATTGCTAGGCGGGGACGGGGGTCTTGGTGGTCTTTCTGCGAGATGCTGCTCTGCTGCTCGCTGGAAATGGTCCACTCCGTCCTGTTATTTACGGCAGTAGCAGCACAGTACAACATCCGCGGATGGAGAGAGACGGAGAGGAGAAAAGGGGGGGGGGGGGTAGCGTGGTCTTTAATCAAGGAGTGACTTTGGTCCCGCATGCGTTGCATGGACAACGAGGCGCCACCCCCTCTGTCTATCCGTGTATATATCTCTCTCCCTCTTCCCTACCCATTCTCCGCCCCCTTTCCTCTTCGCCTTTCGCATCCCTCTGACCACTCCCCCGGCTCAGTGTCCTGCCGTGGCCCTGTGCCGTCTGCGCGCGTGTGCGTGCGCGTGTGTGGTGCGCGCCTCCAGCGGGTGACTTGCGACGCGGCGTCCGCGAGTGAAGGGTGGAGGGGAGGGGGGGGGGGGGGGGTCGAGGTTTTCAGCAGAGCAGCTCCCAGCCCAGCTCCCAGCCTTCAGACTTGAGCCTGCAGCGATGGCAACACCGAACACCCCGCGCGACAGATGAGGCCAGAACGTCCCGGGGGGAGAAGCCACGGAAGCAGGCGGAGGAGGCCGGCGGCGAACCGGGGGGGGGGGGGGGGGGGGGGGGGCTACGCGATGCCCGGGGCGAGACTTGCCGGGCTCACACCAGGCTCTGCGCGCCGGCACCAGAGAGAAGATTGAACGCGACAATCTCTTTTGGCTGTGCGAAATAAAATAAAAGTGTAGCAATGGAATGAACCACGCGTGGTGCTGCTGCACAATGTGGCTTTGAAGTGGGGAATTCTTTTCGGGCCAGAAATGTGTCTGGTCCGCACTATAGGGACGCCGTTTGTCCCCCCCCCCCCCCTCCCTCCTCCTTCGCTACGATCCTCGCTTATGTAAATGCGATCCTTTTTCTTCTCGCAAGAAACACTCATTCAATTAAAATTTCTCACTCGCTCTGCCGCCGGGACCTTGTTTTTACCAACTTGTGGAGTAAATGCAAATCCCCGCTCACGATGTGTTCTCCACCCGAAGCCGCTCAAGTCATTCATTTTTATCCACCTCTTCTGACGAGGCAAACTTTCTGTGTCTTATTTTTCCCTCCCTCTTCTTCTATCTCCGCCTCCCTTTTCCCCGAAGCCCTATCTTGACCTCTATCTCCTCTTTCTGCGCCCACCCCACCCACCCCGCTCCCTCGTGTGTTTTCTGCGGAAGCGCGGGGGGGGGGGGGGGGGGGGGGGGGGGCGCAGCCCGGGCCGGCGCCTGTCTGACTGCCTCTGCTCCGGAACTAAATCTTGGCCCCCGCTTACCAACTACGAAGAGGGCGCCGGCGGCCCGCACGGCCCCGTCCAGTCCTCCTCCTGCACTCCATCTACATCACCGGTCACTAATGCCGCCGAAACAGTCCTGGAGTGTACAAAGCGGTGGGAGCACAGTGTCCTCGTCCCGTCCGTCGGCACTGCGGCACTGCCCCCCCCCCCCCCCCTCCCTCCTGGTGGCACCGCAGTGACCAATCGCAGGGCGCGCAGGACGTCTTTTCTGCACGCTGATTGGGCGCCGGTCTGCGGTTCGGTGGCAGGCCCGGCCGGTGTCGTGGCCAAGAGGATGTCGCCTTGCAGCGGGGCAGCAGGGAGCACAGCGCGCAGGGAAATGGAATGGAAGGCTGACTCCGGTCGGCCCCGGTTGGGCGGGGCGGGCAAGTGCCTCCTGGCGGACCGGGGACCTGGACCAGCAGGCCGATGAGGGCGGAGGAAATGAGCGACGCACCCCGGGGGGCAGCGGGGGGGTGCATGGAAGTCCGGGTACGACGGAGCTCCGGTAGCTGAGTGGGCAGACCATCTGACTTCTGTGTAAGAAATCAGGCATACAATCCAAATTTGATTATCGTGAATTTTTATTTGAGTTCCGAGTCGTGGTACGTATTCCCAGGCAAACGTGGACGCGTTACTTGGGAGTTGAGAGCGGTCGTCGTGTGAACGTCCCGGCTCTGTCGCCCAGTCAGGTGCAGGTGGCGCTCCGGCTGCTGTCGGGGTGCCCCTTCCTTCTCACTCGCACTCGCAGCGCCGCACCCGCGCTCTCGCTCCCTTGCCGCGTCACACTCATTTCCGGTCGTGACTTTGGCGCCCACACTGGTCCCTCTCGTCCCTCCCCGCACTCACTCACTCTCTTCTGCGGACTGTTGAAAGAGGCGCGAAGGGCTTTGGGGATCCCCGAGGCCACTCCCGGCTCCCCGCGCTGACAATGAGACTCGGTGCCGTGGTGCCGTCCCGGCCCCGGGAGGGCAGCCCCTCCCCCCCCCCCCTCATTCATCCAATCCCTGTCGCCGACTTCCTGTCGGCGCGTAATGTCGCTGGATGCCGTGTACGATTGCGGAAGTTTGAGCCGCTCTCTGCTGCCCCACGGCCGCCTGCCTGCCTGCCTGCCTGCCTGCCCGCCTGCCCGCCTGCTCGCCCGCCTGCCTGACTGCCCGCCTGCACGTCGGCGGCGGCGGAAAAACGACGACCATAACTCGCGGAAAGTAATAAAGCAACTGTCAGTCTGCGATTCCCATATAATACTGGGGAGGCATCACGTCGCGTCCGTATCGGCGACTGCCGCTCGCGTGCCGCCCGCGTGCCGCCCGCGTGCCGGGCCCGGCCGGGGCCCGGCGCGTCCTAAAGACACAGCCGAGTGCAGCGCGGCCTGGACAGGCTTCATAATGCTGCGCGGCTGGGCCGGGTGCGCCAGGCTGGGATGGGCTGGGACCCTGCTTGCGACCATTACGGCGTGCGCTCCGCTTAATACCACGGCCGTTCCACTCTGCGGAAGCGGCCAGCAGTCGTCGGGCACGGCACGGCACGGCACGGCACGGCACGGCACGGCACGGCACGGCACGGCGCGGCACTAGAACGCACCTGGGCGCAGGCACCGCAGGCGCTTGCCTAGACATATACCCGGCCCGGCGCAGCGCTGCACAGTGGGGGCGGCGGCGGTGGTGGCGGCGGTGGCTGCGGCTGCGGCGGCGCGAGAGGGCGTCACTTTGTCTAGTCTGGCGAGCGCGGGGCATAAATTGGAGTGCCAGCCAGCCGGGCGAGCTGCAGCGGTGTCCGGGCCGCCGCCAGCACTCCGACGGCCCATGAGTCATGGCGCCGGGCTGCGGGGCCGGGGTCTTGTCCGGCACAGCCACACAGCGCAGGAATCCCGTCCGCACGCGTGTGCCGCCGGTACCGTCCGCCACAGAGTGCGCTCCCCGCGCGCTGTGCGCTCGCCCCGCCGCCACCACATGGAATGCCTCGCTCTGCTCAGCTCCGCTCTCAAACGCCCCGCCCCGGATTCCACGCTCCGCCCCGCACCTCGGCGCCTGCCGCAGCGAGGGTAGGCAGCCCGGCCGGCAGCACTGCGGCCGCGTTGCCTATCTGCCCGGCTGACTGCCGCGAGCCCAGCGCGGCCGTGCGCCGCAATCTGTAACAGAAGCGGAGAGCGGCCCTCCTCTGACCCCTCCCCTCCCCTCCCCTGCTCCTCTCAGGCTGCTGCTCTGCTGCTGCTGGGAACAGTTAGTAACCGTAATGTGTTAGTAGCACGTCACAAATCCCCCTCCCCTCCTCCCCCCCCCCTAGCTGGGCGGCCAGGGCATCTGGGGCCCTTTGCTGGACCCGACCCAACCCCGACCCGACCGAGGCAGCCCGGCGCTCCCCCACATCCCCTCCGTCCCCCCACCCCCCACTAGCTCAAGCCCTGCTGGCCACTCCAGCCCGGAGAACTCGCGGACCGAGCGAGGGACTCCTGCTGCCGCATCTGCTCTAGTTTGCCGTCGCTACAATAACAGTGTGTGTTGTGTGTGTGTGTGTGTGTTTGTGTGTGTGTGTGTGTGTGTGTGTGTGTGTGAGTGCGCATGCCGTACGCCCCTGCGCCGTTTTATTTATCTCGCGACAAATTTCCCACCGCATATCGCCCGACCGCACGGTTTGCACGTGCGCGACCAGAGGCCTGCGGCGCACTGTGCTGCTGCTGCTGCTGCTGCTGCTGCTGCTGCTGCTGCTGCTGCTGCTGCCGCTGCCCAGTACCACCGATTGCTGTCCTTTTTCCACCAGTTCTTTCTTTTTTGAGGGAGGAAGGGGTGGGGCGGTAGGTAAGGGGGTGAGGGAAGGGGGGGGGGGCACCACGAGCGAAAAAGAGAGTGCGACGAGCGAACACATATTCGCGCGTGGTGACGACGGGGCGTGCGTGGTGGGCTGCTGTTTGAGATGATGGGGGAAATAATTTAAATAACACAGGCTTGCGGGCGAGTTCAACCGCTACTGTCTGTCTGTTCACTGTCCCTCTGTCTTCTCTCCCCCCCCCCTCTCTCTCTCTCTCGCTCCATCCCTCCCCCTCACCTTTCTCTCTAGCTCCCTCAACATTACAGAACGCTAAGGTAATGGATGCATCGCCTCAGCTGCGTGAGGCGCTGGCCGTCCTTCAGACATGGGGGGGGGGGGGGGGGGAGAGCGAGAGCGAGTGAGCGAGAGAGAGAGAGAGAGAGAGAGAGAGAGAGAGAGAGAGAGAGAGAGAGAGAGAGAGAGAGAGAGAGAGAGAGAGAGAGAGAGACAGGAACAGGTGAGAGAGAGGCGGGGGAGGGGCAGGGGACCCATCAATATTCCCACGATCAATCATTTAGAGTTTGATTCACCCGCGTGGTCTGGGACAATGGAGACCCTCCCCCCCCTCCTAACTCCTTTCTGATGCAGGTCCAAAACACCTAAGCCACACTGGAGCGCGGACCCTACGTCGTTACCGTCTTTAATTTTTACTCGCTCTTTGCGAACGCGGCTTCCAACGCTGGCGCTACTCCGCGTCGCAGAGAGCGAGTATTGGCACACAATGATGCAGGGAACGTACGTGATTGTATTATAGCCAATGAATAATCAAAATGAAAAATATATAAGCAAAAAATAAAATTTTCCTGCCTTACGAAGAAAGTTTTGTACTGCAATTACCCACTAAATGTGTGGGATACACAAGGGAGTAAAAGCAGATGGGAGGCCTTCCTAACCGGCGTTGGGTGTAAAGTGCAAAGTCGGCACAAAAATGCGAGCGAAAGTCCTTATTTCTTGTGAGCGGGCGCCGCGTCGGGACGTTTTAATGCCAAACTCACACGCCCGCACTCACGCATAAGCACACACGTGCCACATGTGACACGGTGTTTCTCTTGGCAAACTCTATTACGACTGTTTTCCCCTGCCTTACCTGTCCCCCCCCCCCCAACCCTAGCGCCTGCCTTGCCCTCCCCCTCACTCTCCGTCTCGCCCCTCCCCCCCCCTCCCCGCCTCTTTCTTTTGTTTCTCCTTCTTTGCATCCTCTCTCGCCGGATCCCACCGGTGCGACAAAAGTTTAAACACGGGCTAAATTGTGGCCGCAGGGTGTTTCGTCACTCCTAAGTGCGGAGACTCCGGGCTGCGCCGTCTGCTGCCCCGTCGGCCGGCAGGTGCCCCCCCCCCCCCTCACCCCCCACCTGTCCGTATAGCACAAGCTGTCACCGTGCAAAATGAGGCGTGCAAAAATCGGGCGCCGCACTCAATTAAGCAGTCTTCATTCCGGGGCGAGCGGAGAAAATGGCAGCCTCTCGGGCCGCGTAACGGGAAGAGCGCGCAGCCGGCGGGGCTGTTGGCAGCGCCACTCGTCTCGGGCGGCTCGGACTACGGACTGAGCTGCAGTCGCCCCGTCGTTACGGCGAATTCGGGATCACGATTGTATTGCTGACCGGCAGTCGGCTCGGCACAGGTTGTGTGTGCTTGCCGTCTCACCGCAGGGCACCGCAGGGCACCGCAGGGCACCGCAGGGCACCGCAGGGCACCGCAGGGCACCGCAGGGCACCGCAGGGCACCGCAGGGCACCGCAGGGCACCGCAGGGCACCGCAGGGCACCGCAGGGCACCCAGGGCACCGCAGGGCACCGCAGGGCACCGCAGGGCACCGCAGGGCACCGCAGGGCACCGCAGGGCACCGCAGGGCACCGCAGGGCACCGCAGGGCACCGCAGGGCACCGCAGGGCACCGCAGGGCACCGCCTGCTCTGCCCGGCGGCCCCGGCGGCCCCTCTGCGGCCTGCCCTGGGCGTGGCCTAGCCGTGCCCTGGCCGTGGCGAGGCGCTGTGTTTGCTCGCACCTTGTTTACACCGGGGAATGGGATGGGATGGCACAGGCCTCGATGGGCACAGTCCACCAGGGCCGCCGCCCCACCACCCTTTCTCATGCATAGAGGCCTTACATTCCGGAGCAACACCATCTCCTCATCCCTGCCGCCCTTTGACGGGACAGCGGCACAATGGAGGCAGCCTTCCTCAGGAGAGCTTGGAGGGTCCTGGAAGGTCCTGTAAGGTCCAGCGGAGGCCGGCCGTAGGCTGGGTCAGTATGTCAGGCCGGCAGGACGGGACGGAAGACATGCTGGCGGCTGCTGAGCCGGAGGGGAGGTCTCGAAGGGGTCCTTCACCCTTGATGCAAACGTTTCATGATTTAAAATCAAAATTTGATTTTCTATGTCTTTGTAGATTATCTAGATTATTCTGTTTTCTTTCCCCCTGCAAAATTCTTCTGGTATTTTTCTTCTGATTTTTATGAAGGACATTGACTTTTTTTTTTAGTGAGTGAGGACCCCCCGGTAGTTCTCGACCGGACAGGGGTGCCGGGACCGAGTGGGACTGCCCCAGCCGCTGTGTTTGTAACTTATTAGACGGCCCCGGTGACACCCGCCTCGGCACTCATCAGCAGGGATGTGTCGCATCAGTCATCTCATGACGTCTTCCTCTGCTTTCAGATGGAGGGGCTGGTTCGGGAGATGCAGGATCCAGAAACGGGGGTACCAGTACGCTGCCAAAAACTTTTTCTTACGTCAATACCTTCCGCATTTATGGGTATGTATGGCATTTGGCTGCGGTACCTCGGTCCGACGAGGAGTCTATAACTCTGGCTGACATATTCCTTGTCTCTCCGCAGGCTACGATCTAATAGAATGGCTGATGGATCGATTGAACATCGAGGAGTCAGGTATGACTTTGTTTCTGTTAAGCTGTCGCAACGTACAGACTGTTTGAAAGTTACTCTGTAGAAATGTGTTTGTTACTCCGAGTTTACGAGCTGTGCTTCCACCGAAGGAGCCGTGAGAACAACGGAAATCAGGGCTGATTGGTGCGTGTTGTCTGTTTCTGCCGGGTGTTCGCAGTAGAGGCCTTGCACATCGGGAACCTGCTCTGCCAGTACGGGTACTTCTTCCCCGTGAGCGACACCAAGAACCTGGTGGTGAAGGACGACAGCTCGCTGTACCGGTTCCAAGTGAGTGGGACGACCTAGCGGGCCCCAGCGGGCACCCGCGGGTCGCAGCCGGCCCAACCCGACACTACCTCACGTCTTTGTGCACGAGACCCGCCCTGTGATGAAAGTTCACCCCTTCGCTTCCTTGGCATTTCCCCTCTGCGCACCTCATAGCTCAATAGAACCACCTCGGATGGTATAAAAGTCACGCCTTGCCGAGTCAGTACTTAACCCAGCTGTTGGCGTCCGAATGTCGATTCTCGAGAGTGTGATTTTCCGCGCATTCTCGATTTCCCCCAGGTAAACTCACTCGCACCACTACCACCCCCCACCCCCACGTGTGATAACATGGTTGCTGCACGCCGAGTAGAGGTCGTGGGGAGGCCGTTCCCTCTCGTCCACTTCCACGCGCGGAATGGCACTGCCTGGCATGTGATAAGGACCCCGGTCCGATAAAGGTGGGTGCCGTACTGTTGCAGACGCCCCTGTACTGGCCGTGGCAGTCCAACAAGGCGCCGGACAACGTGGAGTACGCCACCTACCTGCTCAAGAGGACCATGCGGAACAAGCAGCGTCACGGCCTGGAGGAGTTCGAGACGGTGAGTGATGCGCGACGTGCAGGCCTGGCGGGTGTGCATGGAGTAGCACGCCTCAGTTGTCACGCTGCGTGTCTTTCTCCTCCGCAGGAAATACTGGCAAGCCTGAAGAAGAATCTACAAAACAAGTGGGAGTGCATCACGCTACAAGCAGACGAGCAGGTGAGTGGCGTCCGCCTCGTGGCTGCAGACTGCGGCGGCAGCGGCCCACCATGCTAACGTTGCTGCCCCTCCCTCCGCCCGCAGGTCCGGAAGGCCAAAGGCATGAAGAAGTGCGACAAGATCGTGCTGGACTCGCAGGAGCGCGCCTTCTGGCGGGTGCACCGGCCGCCGCCGGGCTTCCTCAACACGCTGGAGTACGTCCCCATCCCGCGGCGCAACCGCAGCAGCAGGCCCAAGAAGCGCAACATCGAGGACGTGCAGCGGGACGTGGACTTCCTGCGGCGGTGCCTGGACCGGACGCGAATCAAGATGTCCGTGGCGCTCGAGTCGCTGGTGCAGTACTGCGAGATGTTCTGCGAGTGGGACCCCATGGTCAACCCGCCACAGCCATCCAACCCCTGGGTCACGGAGGACCCCACGTTCTGGATGATCAACAGCCCGATGTGAGTACCTCCCCCGGCCCGTCAGAGAGTAAGTGCGTTGCCACCCGCCCATTTGCCCGCCCGCCCGTCTCTCAGGGGCCTCATTCGTATTCTTTTGGCGCGAAATGGCTTCACTCCACTCCAGCCTTCCGGTCTGGTCTGGAGGCGCGACGCCTGCGGAGAACGCCGGTGCCAAAACGATTACGATTTTGTCATTTTGATTCGGTTGGCAACGGTGTCGAAGAGGCCGCAGCAGGATGAAGGGGAGGGGGAGGGGAGGGGCGGGACAGGGCAGGGGGCCGGGCCGACGTCATCCGAAAGAAAGGCGCGGCGCAGCAAGGCGAGGAGTGGAGTAGCGGACTGCTGCTGCCTATTTGAAATGCTAATACCTCAGGACGCACCACTCCTGCGCCCTCGCCTTTCTCTTAGGGTCTTTCTCCGAGCGCCCTGTCCTCACCTCCACCGGTGCGGTGTCCGCGGCTGCCGCGTGCCCCGTGCCCCGCGCTGCGTGCCCCGTGCCGCGTGCCGCGTGTTCCGTGCACGCCGGCCGCCAGTGCAGCCTCGCCGCGTGCCGCTCACCTCCGCGTTCACCGAGCGCAGCGTGTCGTCCGGCCCTTGATCTCCGCTCATCCGCCTGTCTTCTTTTGCCTTGCAAATTGATTCCGACACTTACCATACAACAGACGCAATCAGGGCCGTGGGCCAACGCGGCCGGCGCGGCTGGTCTGACCTGGCCCGCCGCCCGGCCCGGCGTGGAGCCTGGAGCCTGGAGGGCGGCTGCTGCGGGCCTGCGCCTGCGGTGTGTCATTTTATCTCCCCGTGCGGAGGACACTCTCAGGGACACTGGGGGTCCTGTGGGGCACCGGAGGCTCCAGGCCGAGCTGGACACGCTGACGGCGGGGAAATGCCGGACAGGAGACGGGCGGTAAGGGTCCCTAGGCCGGCTGGCGGGGGCCCAGCCGCGCTGGGTCACGGGGGCAGGCAGGGCAGCCGGCAGCCATACCGTGGGCGTAGCCGTGGGCGTGGGCCTTGGCGTGGGCCGGGCTGGGCTGGCTGGGCTGGGCCGAGGGGGCCGCAGTGGCACGGCCCCGACCCAGTCTCGTTCCACTCTCAAAGTAGTCCCGCACCACGAGGTGGCGGTTACGGTCTGGGCTGGGGCTGGGGGGGGGGGGGGGGGGCGCGGAGGTGGGGGTTGTTGAAAGCTGTGCCTCCCGCGCATAACCCCCACCAGCTTCCCTTTTGCACCCCTCTCCATGGGACCCTCGTCACTTGGCTACAGACTCTTCCCCCTCCTCTGCCTCTCTCCCCCTCCCGCGCTCTCCCTGTGTGTTCCTCAAAGTTAAGTTTTGTTTGTGTTGCAGCGTGGAAATCCCAACGGAGAAGCGGGTACGGCGCTGGGCCATCAGTATGGAGGAACTCGTCTCCGATCCGACGGGTGAGTCATTCATCTATGCACCCCGCTGTCACTCCAGGGCCAAAGGTTTGGACGCGGTCGTAAAAATGGAAATTGTAAAAGGGGCGTTTTACACTGAGTGTCTCTGTTTTCAGTTTGATTTACGATGAAAGTCTGTCAAACCTTTTCTCCTGTCTCCGTGCTCTTTATTAAAAGAAGATGAATAACGAGAAGTTTTAGTGGCAGTAACAAGCGTCCTGTGTCTTGTTTCGACAGGCCTCCAAGAGTTTACCAACTACCTGCGGAAGGAGTACAGCCATGAAAACATCCGCTTCTGGTTGGCTGTCAACGAACTGCGGCGGAGCTCACAGCGGGAAATCCCTCAGAGAGTCAAGGACATCTACAGGTGAGCAACGGAGCAGCGGAGCAGCGTGGCGGTGGGGAGGCCCAGGGGAGGGAGGGAGGGAGGGAGGGAAGGTGGGTGCTCTTGTGGCCGCCCAACTTCTCATAACTTTGCCCAGTAAATTAACCCCTCTCTCTCTCTCATTTTTTTCTCCTTCAAAGGCCAAGTTGATTGGCCTAGCTCCTCTGACGGCCTGCTGCGACCCATTTCCGAACTTTGAGAGGTGTAGGGCTCAGGGGGCATGTGCCCCCGCCACACGGCCCCCGCCACACAGCACGGGCCCCCGCCCCCGCAGCGCAAGGGCACTTGCTGCTC
The DNA here is from genome assembly GCA_038380765.1 of Odontothrips loti. NCBI lineage: Eukaryota > Metazoa > Arthropoda > Insecta > Thysanoptera > Thripidae > Odontothrips > Odontothrips loti. The sequence continues at coordinate 14,090,407 of CM076244.1, read as the reverse complement.
AGTCGAGAGTTTGTTTACTTTCAGGATTGATGTATCGTTAGCTGGTCGGCTTCAGGGTCGCGCCTCTGACCCAGAGCCCCCCCCTCCCCCCCCCCCCCCCCCAACTTCCTTTCCCTTATTCCACGGGGACCCTCGCTCTGGGGCCGGTGCAGAGGCAATCAAGTACCCGCATGCTGTACTTGCCAAAGCAACAGTGTAGGCGTGCGTGAATAACCACGGCCCCCGGTCTTCAATGACGTCCCGCTGTGCACCCTGATTTATCCGCTCCGTTCTGTTCCTCAGCGAGTTCCTGGCCCCTGGGGCGCCGTGCGAGGTGAACATCGACGGCAAGACCATGGAGCGCACTCAGCAGGAGCTGAAGAACCCCTCCCGGTTCACGTTCGACCCGGCGGCTGAGCACGTGTACGCGCTGCTGCTCAAGAAGGACTGCTACCCGCGCTTCCGGCGCTCCGAGATGTACAAGCAGCTGCTGGCGGCCGGCGTGCAGACCACGGCTAAGAAACGGTAGGAGCAGGAGCTGTCGTCAGCGCGCCCGCGCCCGCGCAGACCGCTTGGCGGGTTGCCTACCCGCCGCTCCGCAGGCGCTCCCGTCCGTCTGTGTGCGAAGCGATATGTGACGCCTTCACTCTGCCGTGCCTCCAGGTTTTTCAACTTCGGCGGTCCGGGGAAGAAGAAGGCGAACCAGCCGCAGGCGCTACTCCAGCAGCAGCAGTCCACCGCTGCCTCCCTGTCGCAGCAGGTACAACAGGTCAGCCGGGCTCCGCTTTCGCATCTCGTTTCCGAACTTGCCTTCCCAACACCCTTTCCTCGTCAATTTTCGGGTGGTATCTTCATCATACGGACCCTGCCTTGCTAACCACGCTTTGCTACAACAACAACAAAAAGTTTTTCTTGTTTCTTTTTTTTTCTTTTTTTCCGCCTCTGCCGCAGCGTTGAGTATAACTGTTTTCTGTCCTGCAGGGCTCACTGGCGGGCCGGCGGCGGGGCAGTGACCGCTCGCTGAGCGGCTCGGCCCACGAGCTGGCCGTGTCCGGGGTCCGGGACAAGGAGCTGAACAGGACGGTCAGCCACAGCCACTCGCAGTCCAACCTCAGCGACATCCCGTACAGGTGCGGAGCAGCGGAGCAGCGGAGCCCAGGCAGACAGGGTGCCCAGGCAGACAGTGCAGCCGGCACCTAGCGGTAGCGGTAGAGGGCATGGAGCACCTCTTCGTGGAGCACTCGGCGGCTGACGGCGGCGCGGCGAGCAGCCCGAACTGCACTGGGACTCGAACCCGTGCCGCGCCATCACGCGCAGACCGTTGCATGGCGGGCGGGTTCGAATCCCACTGCGGCTGGCGAGCTCCGCGTCTCTGCCATCCGCCGTATAGTTTACTTGAAACAGATGTTGTCGTCCTTAGGGCGATGCATTCAGAGAACATGGCCACCGGTCTGCTAATACTGACATTCGTGTAATTCACTTAAATGCTCACTCCGTGACCTCACTATGTGCTAACTCAGTAACAGTTGGTCACGCACGCTCAGATGCACCTAACACATGCCTGACATTCCAGGGGAGACCTTCCTTGCCATTCCAAAGTGGCGCCAGCGATTTGGTCGAGCCTGTAAGTGCATTTTTTTTTCTCTCGCCTAGGTCTTTCGTGGGTGACCCTTTTTGTCTGTTGTTTTTATTATATTGTGTGTATGGCATTTGAGTACACTCCTCTTACCCTACCTCTGTAGTTCCCAGCTCTGACACACCCCTGGCCATAGTTCTGTGTGAGCGTAGGTTTAGCAGGTTTCGAAGGGATTTCAATGCCATATGTCACGAGTTAACCTATCCGCACGGGCTATGGCGATGGGACTGCATTCTTCTTTCTACCTGTGGCATTCGTAAACCACACCAAATTTTTTATTTTTCTTAATTTCCTTCTCTTTTCTGTGCTATGCACTGGAATCACATTGCCTCTGATTCCAATTGACTATTGATGGTTACATAGGTTTCCTAATAAATTGCAAACAATGATGAGAGTAATGATAGAAAACGCAATCCCTCCCCTTTGTGTATTACTTTTAAGGGTTGCAACTGCACTGTGTGTCATAGCGGAGCGGAATGAACTTTTTCATATCTGTGTTATCACTACGCGTCCTGCGTCCTAAGCGGTAGTTTGTGGCGCACGCCCGCACACATTTTCACAAACCTGTCTCCACCTCTTTGCATGGTGTGTGTTTCAGAAAGTCGGATATTCTCGCGGCAAACCTCAGATATTATCGAGGGCCCTTTGCTGTGGGAATTTCCGGACGTCGTTCTTACATTCATTGGAGTTTTCTTAATGTTGCCGTTTGTTTATATTTGCACTACTTTTGGTATCATATCGGTAGCTGTATTTTATGTGCCGTTTTTATCGCCAGCGTAAACACGTTGCTCCACTTCCTTTTATGTTTAGTGTTATATCTGCCATAGGCTTCTTTTGACTGCGCTACCGAAATGTTACCTATCCTTGACTTCCTCGCGCGTTGTTGTTTGGCACAAAGGCATGTTGTGGGTTCGTGTTATTGGTCACTACTGGGCATAGGCACACCCAGGGCAGAGCCCAAGACAACATAGAATGTCACCCAGTACTCAAGGTTTTTCATCAATAGATTTCAAAGTAACGTTATGAAAACATGAAGAGTTTGGTCCTTTAAATATTGGTAAATTGCAAAGCCACTCTGCATTCGTATGCCATGACGTTCCCACGACGGCCTCGTGTTACTAGGTGGGGGAGGAGTGTGTCAGGCGCGCAAGTCATGCTGACTTCTCCATTCGCAGAGACCCGCCAGGCGGCTCGTCGGACGAGGGACAGGCGGGTCGCAGCCACACGGACGATGTGTGTCCCTGGGACTCGGGGCCGGCCGCGGCGCTAGCCCCGGAGAAGGTGAGCCAGCCGGGCAGGACATCCAGGAAGAACTCCTCCCAGCTGGACTCGGGAGGCTCGTCCTCGGACATCTCGATCGCCATCGCAGAGGCATGTGAAGTTAATTTAAACAATAAAACCAAGGAGAGCGGGTAGTATTAACGGAGCTTGACTTTGGCGCAGGTGTCGGAGCGGCTGCGGAAGTCCTGCTGCGTCCAGCAGCACAGCGTGTCCGGCAGCCCCGGCACCTCGGACGGCCGGCGGCTCGCGGCCGCACAGCGGGACACCCGCCGGGCATCCGAGTCGCTGGTGTCTGCAGGCCGCATCGCTGCGGCGGGTCCGAGTCCGGGTCCGGGCCAAGGTCCGGGTCCCTCGGCCTCCGTGTCCTCCACCGAAGACCTGACGCCGCAGCGCTCCTTCGACTCGGCCAGCGCGCCACTCTCACGCTCCCTGGCGGAGGAGCCGGCTGAGGCGCCCCCCGCCAGCCCCAGCCCTTCTCCCGGCACCGCACCAGCCCCTTCCAGTCCAGCCCCCGCGGCAACGACCACCGTGGTGACGCCCGCGACGGAGGCGGTGGAGACACCTCCGCCCCTGCAGGCCCCGCAGCCAGAGCAGGATGTCGCTGCCCCCGCCGCCCCCGGCACCCCAACCGCCCCATCGCGGGAGGAGTCGACGGAGCAGCGGCAGGCAACCAAGTTTGAAGACCGCGCGCAGCAGACTGAGCTGGCGCGGTCGCACCGCCACAAGGAGAAGAGCAAGAAGCAGCAGGCAGCAACGACCTCGGCGTCCCCTTCTGGTACCGCCCCCGGTGCCGCCCCCGGCGCTACCCCCGGCGCCACTCCCACCCCAAGTACCGCCCCCGGTATTACCGACCCTAGGACTAGTAAGAAATCGCACGGCGTGCGGAAGAAATCCTCGTCGTCGGCCACCCCGCTAATCAGTGTCAGCTCGGTGGTCGACGACACGTTTGACAATAGCGAGGAGACTGCTGCTGCAGCCGCCGAGTCTGCGGCAGGACCTGCGGCAGGACCTGCAGCAGGACCTGCAGCAGGACCTGCAACAGGACCTGCAACAGGACCTGCGGCACGCGAGGCGGAGGACGTCTCTGAAGCTGCCGGCCCAGCCGGCCCTGCCGGCGCGGCCAACCTGGTGGCTCCCCTTGCGCAGCAGGAGGACGAGAGCACGGCGCCGCCGTCACCCTCAACGGCACCCTCACCTTCCTCAGGGCAAGGCCTCGGACCGCAGCCCGCAGTCCCAGGGCCCTCCGCCGCCCCCGCCGCCACGGCCGTCCCGTCGACATCGGCTAGCAGGCCTCCGGCACCCCCGCTGTCCGCCAGCAGGAGCGAGGACAGGGCGTCAGTGGAGCGGGGGTCGTCGACGGAAGGCAAGGCCAACGAGATCTGCCCGTGGGAAGACGAGTGAGTACCGTCATGCCGCAGAGTTACCCGGAGGGCACAGCGTCATGGATTCTAACCCACACGTCTGCTTTATTTCAGGGAGAGCTGCAAGGTAGACGAGCCGTTTACGAAAAAATACTCCCATTTTGGATACTTGTAACACATTTGGCCTTTATATTTATTGATTCTTTTTTGTGTAAGTTGGACTTATGTACCTTTTTACTGTTTCAAAGGATTGGTTGTGAAAGTTATTTACGCGCCAAAATGTTGTGGGCAATCAACGGTCACACATCCGTTACGGACTACAGAGAGTGGCATGGTGCAACGAAACACTCGTGTGCGAAATGTGGCCGAAATGGCTTTTACTTTGACGTTCTTGAGATGTGGCGGACGATTTTTACACGATACTGATGCTTTCCCTTCCGCACCCAATTCAAAATTGTCATTGATCTCAGTCACTAATATAAAGGAGGAGAACAAGTAGGCCATTCCACCAGAGCTTGTTATATGTGCCAAACGTGTCCTGACGGCCTCTAGTTTTTTTAATTTTTTGTCATTGGTTCTGGTCGGCGTTCTAGCGTTGTATCGCCAGCGAAGAGAACCGACATGCTACGCCCCCCCCCCTTTCCCCCTTCCCCCTTCTCCTCCTCTTCCAGAAACCACTTGTACTTTCTGCCTCTGGCAGCCGATGCGGGTGCAGAAACGCCGCCACTTCAGTTGCTGCCCCCCCCCCCCCCCCCCACCACGCTGGTGCAGCCGGTCCCTCCGCAGCACGGCCAGTCGCGGACCTACCGGAGCCACGCCACTTCGGGTGCACTTCGGGTGCCGAGCGCACTTCCGGCGGGGGCGCCGACAAACCTGAGCCCTTGATCGGGCCCTCCCGGGGCGGCTGCGAGGCCATCCGAAGGGCTCCGCCCAAGACCCGGGTCCGCGACCGGCCAGCTGCTACTTACCATAAGGCAGTCATTCCCTGAGGAACGTTTCGTTGTTACGTGTTATAACTTAAATATAATTACGCTTCGCGTAAGTGTGCACCATTTATTCGTCATTATTAGAATATTTCGTATGCACATTTCGACGTATTTATCTCCAAGAGTATCTTAGCTGTTAGTAGTGTCGTGTGTGTGTTATTCGTAGGTGCACTTGCACAATGGTTTTCTTTTTCGACAAGGGGGTAGTCGTTTACATCGTATGGCTCGTTGGTTGCCGTTGTTAAAGATTCCACCATCGCATCTCTCAAATTGTGGCATCATGGGAAACCGAAATAAAACTCTTGTAAATGAAAGAGCGCAAAAAGTCATCATTACATTAGGGAGAAATTGGGCTCTAGTGAACAAGACGAGGGATTACACCGAAAACGAGCAGTAGGTGGGCGCTTAATGGAACACGGCTATCATTCTTTGTATCTTAGGATTCGATACTTTTCTCTCATCGCAATTGTGACAAGTAGATGTATGTTGTTTACACGTTAATGTGCCTGAGTGTCTCCACAAAATACGAACTTGCTTTGTGTCAACTGTATTGTATTATGTATTACTGAAATTCTAACTACTCTATTGTAACATTCGTGTTTTATTAACAAGATTACGTATATCTCCTATTCTAGTTCGTAAGAAAGTATTCCTCTGGAGTGACTGCCTTATTGCCGTTTTGTCATTTTTACAAATTTCGTTTGCCCAAAAGAAATTTCCTGAGTCTTTAGTTGAAGTAAGCTGCAAAGCGAGAAGTTATAGTTGATCAATGGAACAATAGAACAAAGGGAAGGAAAATATTATCTTATTTTTCATCTGCCATGGTCCACGTTATCGCTGATTCGGAACAAATAAGCATCTATCCTATGCCTTAACATCTAAATTCAAAGTCCATAAACGAACTAGAACGTCAAAGTGAAACAAGGAATATCATCGTGTGCACCAATTCGATCACATTTCTGCTATCGGCATGTTGCGCATATAGATCGGAGTCACACAATTCTACCGATCCGATGAAGTTGCGTACTCAGCCCTGCATGATCTCCACCATGCCACTGTCACGAGATAGGTGACATTGTCTGATACTGCTTTTTCGACTGCTTCGTAATGAACGTGTGTGAGAGCGCTTAAACCTGATATATCGGCGAAACTCGGTGCTTTTCTTTTACGCTGTCTTTCGTCGCTCTAAACATAGTGTGATATAGCTGACGCACATAACTCTGCTGTTGGGAAAAGTCGGCGTGCGCGTAGTGACTACAATAACTGCACCGCATAAATTAGATTCTCTGTTCTAGAATATCAATTTATCGTCGAGTAACCGTGTCGGTGGATGTAGAACGACACATATTGTATGGTTGACAGAGAATTCGCCCTTCCTCGGAGTTAAAGTTGTAAAATCTTCGCAGTTTTGACGTGTCTTTCAGACCTCCTTGGAAACTGTGTTAAATGGATTAATGCTGCCTCGATAATTTTTGTTTTACAGACCTTTTATGGTCTTCTGTGATTTCGCACGAGCCGAACCTGTGAAGGCAATCTCTGGGGGGCAGGTGGATTACAAGTAGCCTGCTATTCTCTGAAGGTTCTGTTTTCAAGGTCAAGTTGGTGTTTTCTTTTGTACGTATTCTAGGGTTGATTAAGCTGGAGTCACATTGACGAAACCATTCTTTGAATAACTTTTGGTTGTCAGCAAGCAATTTTGCGAGCGATCCCGTCTGCCCAATGATCACCAAGAGTGTTTTATAGTATAGTAGTTTGGATGTTATATATCGGAAGTACAATGGGAAGTGCTAACTGTTGGACGTGAGCAACTCATCTGACCACAAATGGGTTGCTACAGGAACTTTGTCGGAAACCAGTTATTGTACTCGGAGAAATTGGATTAACTGATTTCGGCAAATGCTATCTATTCATAGCTGTGGGGTGTTGTGGTTTGAATGGTATTTCAGTGCTTGCGCATCAAACGCACGGAATGGGACGGTGACAATATTTAATTAAAACTAGGAAATTTTCTAACGTGTTGCAAGTACTTAAATTGCATTGCAATGTTTTAGTTCCCCTCTCGAATAAAAGGCATTCCACGAACGTGGTTACAGATTAAGTGGATGTGGTGCTATGGTTCGACTGTTGTAGCTGTGGGGGGGAGTGGCATTTAAAGCAGGCGTTTGTCTGCCTGTATTTACTCTTGTCCTGCAGCCACGAGTCAGCCAGACTTAGGAGCATATCATTAAATTCTGATTTTGTTTCACGGCATGCTAATAGGAATTGATGTGCTGTCCTAGATGAAAAGTTTCAATGAGGTGGCTACTGGTTTGAGAACGATGCGAAAAACACTCGCTTTGAGACATTTTTCGTCGTCGATATTATGAAGGATTGCTACATTTTGCACAATGTTTTTAACGTCTATTTGTGTTATATGTTAAATATTGTTTTGCGCAGGTGAAGCCTGCCTATGACACACTGCAGTAAAAAAAATCAGTCGCATATATTTTGTAATCAGTTCAGTAATTTGATCCTGGCAAGTCATAAATGCATCAAAACAAGTCGTCTGAAGATCAAAGCATTTATAAAATATACTCACTTAAAGAAAACACCCTTAGGATCAGACCTATCCCGTTCTCTGTTTAGGAAGCCACCGTGTTGGAACGTTTGTATATTCTAGGTGATTTAGTTGAAGGTGTAAATAGTAATTGATCGAAGTTAATGGGCAATGTAAAGTGGTGTGAAAGGTCTTCAACCGTATTTCGACGAGGATATGGCAAAGCCGCTTTTTGGATAGTAGGGGCATATACTTTTTATATTGTTGTATCATATAGTTGTTCTTTGTCGCGATGCATAACTGATTTATTTTGTAAGATGGCCTATTCGTACTCGTATGTACCGTGTTTATACTTCGGTTTGTGTCGACTTTAAAGCTACTGAACCAAATTTAATTGTTGATATTGCCATTTGTAGAATATTGTTCGTTTGTTTTTGTACTTTTGTTTTTTCAAAGGAGGACTTCACATTGTGTGAAAACGTATTGTTCGTTATATAGAGAAATAAGTGTGATCCATGTTATGGTGAAAATGGGAGACATGGCCTATTGCCGAAAATGATCAGTGTTCAATCTTATTTTTGCAGTGACCTAAGTAACCATTTATAGGTTTCTCAAAATGTTATGGGACTGTTACTCCTCGAGTACCCCCAAACAAATGATGCGGTAGCTTCAACTGATTAAAATGTCTTGGCGGTTGCGGTTGCCCTTACTACCGGTGTGGTAGGTAGGAGAATGCAACTGAGGGATAATTTTAGTGGGTCGAAGAGAACCGGTATCATTTTGGACTTGGCACAAATCGAACTGCAGGCTAGAGAAAAAAAATCAAGGCTTTGAGGACGATCTTATTTTTGTTTGTTATAATCAGACCTTTACATTGTTAACACGATATACTGCAACCAGGCAATGAGGCCAACTCCGCCTGTCACTCTCTCGTGCGACGGTTAATACATTAAGTGCTCAAAAGGTCAAACAATTGCTTAAATTTGTGATTTATGTGTTGCGTACTGTGTGTACGTCGATACTAGGATTCCTGAAATAACGTGAGCGTTCAGTCGCTTCTGACTGAATCGCGGTGCCTATTCGGCCCGGGAGAGTGATGGTCGGCTGTTGGACTGGGTGAATTGAGATTGAGTAGCGCAAAGCGGCTGCGAAACTGTCTAACGACTTTAATGACTAGATGTACTCTGTTAGTTTTTAAGAGTGGTAGAAGGATAAAACGGTCATTCGTACAACCAGGAAGCATTTTGTTTAGTGATAGATGTGCTCTGAAAGTAAAAGATCTTTCTCATTGTAATTTTACAATAGTTAATCTCGCAAATTACTGTTATTGTTTGTAGTGTTTCATGATGGAATATAGGCAACTTAAGTCTTTTAAATATATTAAATATTGTTAGCTACGTGGCGTATAATTTTCTCTAAAAAAATCCAAAACCCCTCCTCGAAATACCACTGACCTACTCAAAACTCTGTGAACACCCAAAAATTTCAACTTTGTAAAAGTTCGTAGGAGTTCTAGGTATGTGCTGCTCCAATCCCTCCACCCTACTGAGAGAACTGCACTGTCTGTCGAGACTCCACACAGAGAGGGCCTTCCTACTGTACCCTCTGATACCCCCCGCTGGGACAGACTCCGTGCCCTGGGGCACAGGACCGAAGAGTAGTGCGGCAAAGTTATGCTCAGGAGGATAATGAAAAAGACAGGCATGGAGAGCGCTGGTGCGTTTTAGGACTGGCTCGTTCTTTGAGTATAGGGATCGCTGAGGCAAACGTGAACTTAAATGATAATTTTTGGCAAAAAAGAACGAGTCAATTCGAAAACCGCTTAGCGCAAGTGTTGCGTTAACGCGACATTTTGATCGGTTGTCGATTTAGTTTTCAAAATTACATAAGACATTTTGAAAATTTAATATAAATTCTCTGGTTTCAGAAAAGAAGTATTGTGCGGTCCGATAGAGGAGATCTAAAAGAGAACTGCAGCAGCCGCAGTTGCTCAGTAGCGACCTTGAGGTCGTTGAGGAAGAGGAAGAATGTTGAATGAATACGTAACAGTATATCATAACTCATTTTTATTGAGGTGAAATATTCAAGCCCAACATTGCTTTTCTCCTCTTATACACATCTGGCAAATCATGTACTGAAAAACGTATTGGGTGTAAGAATCTGTACAGTCTGTAAAACAAAACAATTGAAATAACATTAATCTACTAAATAGAATATAGTGTTCTTGAGGTTTACCCCGAGTAATCATGAGCACAATTCGCTGCAAGTAACAACATTTTGTATTCCGGTCAGTATGTGCGTGCTGATCAAGGTGCCTTTGCTGAACCGTTTAAGTCAAAAGGATCTCACGCATTTTTTAATCGATGGATGAACATATCCATGCATATCGAAAATTAGTTTATTGGAGGGAGGAAATACAAATGCGTCCATTGAAGAAGTTATGGTGCAAGCCACCCCTTCGAATACAAACATATAATCTGTGGTTAAAATATAATCTTAGAAAACACTCGCACACCCTTGACGCATCACGCATTGTACCACGATTTGAAGTTAAGGGATGTCCAGGCCGCCAAGGGCGGCTTCGTTAAGACACTATATACAGTATTTATTTCTCATCAAACACATCTGGCTTTTGTACACCGTGTGCAGCACTCCACGCGCGTATCGCACACACTCACACACAACGCACACACGCACAAACACTGCAGGCACGTTAACAGCTCTCATTTATTCGCTCTTCACTCGCGTCGCTCACATCCAAAGAGCATACTTTTGCATACTTTTGGGCCAGTCACACATTCACGTTTACGTATCGCAGTAGCAAAATTTTGTTCTCACTTTCTTCCTCTTTTTTTTTCGTAGTGTCACTATGAACAAGATTTACACGGGAGCCGGCTGGTGAGTCTGCTGAGTTTGTCTGGCCGCTTCGGGCCGCACTGACACGGCGCTCGGCACGGCGCTCGGCACGCACTCTGGTCCAGCCTCCGCCGTGCGTCGAGCCGTGAGCAAACACCCCCCCGTGCCAGGGGAGGCAGGGCGCTGGCGACGGGGCTGCGAGGAGGGGCGGCGACGGCGGACCGGGCCGGGACCAGGCCTAGCCCCCCAGGCCCAGGAGGGCGACCAGGAAGCTGAAGAACACCACGAAGAAGGGGTACTCGAGACGCAGCTGTCCCCCGTGTTGCATGGCGGCTGGGTGCTCCCCTGTAGGCGGACAGACAGTCAGACAGGATGTCCCCAAGGACGACAGCAGTGGCAGTAGCGGCAGTAGCGGCAGTGGCAGCCTTACCATTTAGCACGTGCACCACGACGGTCTCCGGGTTGGCGTTGGACGGGTTGCACGTGTACTTCCCCGAGTCGGGCTCCTTGGCCCGCTGGATCAGCAGGTACGACGTGGTCACGTCGCCCTTCTCCGTGATGACGGACACCCCGCCGCGGGGCGAGTCGTAGTTAATCTCCTGCAACAGAGCAGCAGGAACTGTGAGGGATCGTCCCTAACCATGTCACACTGCGGACTCTAAGCCGTGGCTTGCAGGGGTAGTCGCTTTAGCACTTTAGGGGATGAAGTTGTTGAGATATCGACTTCTCTTCAAGGTTGGAACCTTACAAAACCGGCTGGCGCACGTTCCTACCCCTGTCAGGAACCACGGTAGAACAACTAGAAGTGATCGTTAAAACAAGCCTAATTTTTCAGGTTTTTTTTCGGATTTTTGACGCTTTTAATGGGTTGATCTGAGTCGATCAAAATTTGAACTCTTATCAACTTGGAACGAAATGAACGGGGCCAGTGTACCTGCTATAGTACTTCATAATACCCCATGATACTTATAGTACTTTATAATATCCTATAACACCTGCAGTACTTATAATAACTCGTAATAAAGTACTTCGTACACGGCCCGAGCGAGCCCCCCCCCCCCCCCCCCCCCCCGAGTCTGCGGCGTTGAAGGGTCTTTGCAACGTAAGCAGAGAACGAGGCTTTTCTAGACGTGAAAGCGGATGCCTGTTTAGGCGTATGGCCGGTAGGCACATGTGAGCCGCGGCCCTGAATTGTGTTCCGCTGGGAGGAAGACTGGCGATGGTGCTGTGCAAAACACACCGAGCGGATGCGGAGAGGCCAACGAGAAAAGTAGTGTGCCCTTCACCACTCCGTGCACTCGTTTGTTGTGCTCGGTTTTGTGTGGGTGCGCGCGCGCGCGTGTGTGTGTGTGTGTGTGAGTGTGAGTGAGTGTGTGTGTGTGTGTGTGTGTGTGTGTGTGTGTGTGTGTGTGTGTGAGAGAGAGAGAGAGAGAGAGAGAGAGAGAGAGAGAGAGAGAGAGAGAGAGAGAGAGAGAGAGAGAGTGTGTGTGTGTGTGTGTGTGCGAGGGCGATAGGGGTTCAGGGCCAGGCCCAGCAGCCTCAATGGAAGGGTGAAAATGAAAAGGGCGTTCAGGAATGTAAATGGCAAGCGACTCCTAATACATCCGGGAGGAGCCTTTGCTGCCTCCCCTTTGGCGCGGCCACGAAAAAGACCCCTCAGGGTCCATTCGCCCCCCCCCCTCCCCTCTATTCGGCCAGGGCCGCTCTCTGTCGTACCATGACAGCTAACTTCCATTCCCCCTGCTTGCACCTTCCCTGCCTCCCACTCCCTTTTTCGCCGTGGAAAATAAAGGCGAACGCTTCGGATGGTAGTTGAACCCACACTCCTTCCACGACGGCGGCGGAGAGAAGAGACCGTGTCGCACCGCGTCCCCCAGCCGGGCAGGGCCGGGCAGGGCTAGTTACTCATTTGCATGGTCGCCTCCGACGGTTCTCCGACGGCACCGACCCGTCCGCAGTTATTTTCCATACGTCACCGACACTTGTCGCTTTGCATAACTGGCGGCGCTGTTGGGATGCAGACGCGGCCAACGAGAGAGAGAGAGAGAGAGAGAGAGAGAGAGAGAGAGAGAGAGAGAGAGAGAGAGAGAGAGAGAGAGAGGTCCGGCACACGAACTAAGCGTAGCGTCCCGACGACATGGCTGCTGGAAACTCAACCTCTATGTGACATCGGACATCAACATTTGAATATCCGCGCGCCCCCCGCCGCCGTTGTCCGGCTACTGGCAGCCAGCGGCGCCGACTGACTCGTCCGCGCCTAGTTTGCAGAGTTTTGGAAAACAACCCCGCCATTCTCGGGACGAACTATTTTTTTTTTTTCGCGTGGCCTGGCGAGGAGCCGTGGCACTTCTATTTTGGACTGGACAGAAGCATGAGAGAAAAATTAGCGGAAGTAAAAGAGGGAAAGAGAGGGTAGATTAGATAGGTTAGAGGATAGAGAAGAGGGGGGACGCATGGGATCACATTAGCAGTAGATTGGTTTGAGTGCTCCGAGTCGGGGAAGCACCTCTGCCACTCCCCCAGCCTCCCCTTCCCCGCCACTCCGCTCCATTCGTCGACTCGTACTACTAGTCTACGGACGAAATGAAACACGGCACCTCCTCGTTGTGGGTCCAGTAGATGGCGGGCGGCGGCTCCGGACTGTGGTGCACGATGCACGTCAGGTTCATGGTGCTGCCCTTGTTGATGAACATGTCGGGGCCGCCCACGATCGTCGTGTTGGGTTCTGGAACACAAGAAAAAAAGGCGTCCGTTTTACTGAACAGTCACAACTCACATCTCAGGGGCCACACAGGGACCCGCTCAAATAACACTCTCGAGTACTATCGCCTCGAGCAGTGCCGCGCACAGCGACCGCCGCCGCAGCGCCCCACCTGAGTGCACCTGAGTGCACGGCGCGGAGCGGCGGTAGGAGCGCCTGCGGTGGAGAGGGTAGGCCACCCGGCGCACGGGCGCGCTCGGCGGTACGGCCTACCCCGAGGTTCACAGGCGGGCGCCGGGCCGGCCGCATCCCATCCATCAACCTCTTCGGTACCTTTTCGGGGAGAAGCGATCACCAAGCAGCGGGCCCGGGAGGGGCGGGTCGGGATCGCATCGTGTTTGCACCTGACAAAGCAACGACATGGGCTGAAGGCCTGTCGCTCTGTCCCTGTCGCACACGGCGCTGAGCGGGGCGGCTCTGTGGGGATATGGGTCTGAGAGAACTTGATGTGCGCGTGTGCGTGCGCGTGTCGAGATGCGGAGCACTCAGGTGGGGATGAAAAGACGATAGAGAGGCGAAGGGCCACACTTAACCCGCTCCCCGTCCCCATCTATTCTACTCTAAGGGGGAGAGAGAGACGAAGAGCGGGGAGAGAGAGAGAGCGACAGAGAGAGAGACAGCATGGTGTGGCAGGGACGAAAACGAGTGACAGCGAGAGTGAGGGAGAGAAAGAGAGGGGGAGAGAGAGAGAGAGAGAGAGAGAGAGAGAGAGAGAGAGAGAGAGAGAGAGAGAGAGAGAGAGAGAGAAAGAGAGAGAGAGAGAGGTGGAGAAAGGGGGTTTCGGGATTCCGCGCATCGTCCTTGGGCGCCCGACGGCGCGCTGACCCACGTAACAGCGGAGGCGCTGCCGTCCTGAGGGTCTTCGGGGGGCTGCGGCTGCGGGGTCTGCGGGCCGCCGTCGAGGCCGCAGCACTCCGCCGGCAATTGTTGTGTGCTTCCCATTGTTGGCCGCCCCGACTGCTGACTCGCATTCGGCCCCGCCGGGACTCGAAGCCGCGACCGCCGCAACCGCCACCGCCGCCCCCGGAGGGGATCCCCCCCCCCCTCTCCCTTCTGTCACCCACCCACGCACCGCGGCAGCGCATTCGGAGGGAGAGAGGGTGGGAGGGGAGAGAATACACGTACCCACTCGGCCAGCGGGCCAGCGGGCCAGCGGCAGGTAAAGTGAAACTGAATGTGAAACTGAATCGGCGAACACGAACAAGCGAACTAAAGCTAGGCAAATGCCCGCCAGCCCGCCAGCCCGCCAGCCCGCCCTGCCAGGAGGAGTGTGAATTGCACGTCTGCTCGGGCATAAGGGAGAAATGTGGAACTTTGGAGGACGCGTGGCCCGGCGGGGCCACGGGGGCTGGGCGGGGCGGGCTCCGTGCCGGCCACGCCAAGTTTGCCAAAACAACGCGGTTTGTAATATCTACGGGCTGTAAAGGCCCGCCGCCTGCTCGGGCCGCGCCCTGTGCAGATGGAGGCAAACGGAGGTGAGGTGGTGACGGCGGACAGAAGGCACAGCGGGGAGGGGCTGGACTGATCGGCGGGGCGGAACCGCTATAGCAGCGACAGGGCAGCAGTATCGGGGCCGATCGGCGGCCATCGGAGAGTGGGGCGGGGCCGGCGGAGAGCCCCCAACGGGCCCCGCGGAGTCCTCACCGTGCACTTTGGCCTGCCAGCCCCACAACGTCGGGCACTGTTTGACGGCAACCCCGTGTAAGCTAACTTACTTAACCCGATTCGACTTAGCCCATTTCGGGAGATGTACCATAGCCGCCCCCCCCCCCCCCTTGCGTGGAGGGCACGGCGCCCCGGCGGATCCCCGTCAAAGTGAACCCGAGGAGACCCCGATAAAAGCCGTGCGGGGTGCGGGGGGGGGGGGGGGGCTGTCCCAAATAACCATGGAGCATCCCATGGTCCATGGGACACCATGGCGTGAGTCTCCCATGGTGCTGCATGCCATGTATTTTTGGCCGCTTTTCCCATGATAAATTAATTTCCATTGGAAAACGAAACCATGGGATCCAACTTACCATGGCATTTCTCCCATGGGGTTCCCATGGGAAAGCTGTTCTTTTTCTTCCAGGAGGATCCGAACCACCAACCTATCATTTAGGGCTCCGACTCCCTACCAACTCGGCTATTGTGCCACTGAATTGTCCCATGGTGAATCCATTCCCATGGGAACACCATGGAATTGTCTTATGGACCTCCCATGGTGAATCCATTCCCATGGTAGCGACCCCCATGGCATAGGCATTTTGACATATGACATTTTAAAAATTTTGTAGAAAATCACGTTTCCAGCCGATTTAAACTACGTTGACGGGCGATCGTTTGTCTTGGGATGAGGCGCTGCCTCGAGTCAACAATAAGTAGCTCCTGTCCGTCGCAGAGTGCCAGCGGCTAAGTCGGAACGAAATGTGAGACGTGGATGGATGACGTCAAATGATGAAAATTTTTGTGACTACTATCCTCCTATACTCTCTTCCCTTACGAAAAAAATAAAAAATACCATTATTATGGCACACACCATAAACAACTTTAACTCATCCCCATCCCAAATATACTCAAAGAACGAGTCTCCTCTAGAACGCATAGCGTTCTCCATGCGAGTCTTGTTAACTCCTCTCTACCACCACTTGACTGTGAGGAAGCGGATGTCTGTGGTGGCCTCAGACCATCATTCCTTGAAAGGGATGTGGGTGCGCGTGTGCCTCCTGAAGAGAGAGAGAGAGAGAGAGAGAGAGAGAGAGAGAGAGAGAGAGAGAGAGAGAGAGAGAGAGAGAGAGAGAGAGAGAGAGAGAGGGAGACAGAGAGTAGATGTGTAAGCTCGGGCTCTGCACGGGCGCGCGTCCACGCCGTCTCAGCCTTCTACTTCGTGTGCTATATCCCGTGCGCGTGGTGTGTGTGTGTGTGGGGGGGGGGGGGGTGACAGAAGGCTTCCTAATGGATTCGGATCCTTTGCCCTTCCATCCTTATATCGTTGTAGGCGGCGCCACGGCGCGTCTCGGGGCCGGCCTGATGTGAAAGAGTGTGGCGTGTCGGGGGGGCAGCGGGTGGGTTGGGGGTTGGCTACTATGGTTGGGGGGGTCTTTGTGCTCTTGGCACGCGCATGTGTGCGTCACGGCACGGCGCGGCGCCGGCTGAAAGGGTTTGAGGCTGCGGCCGGCAACGCCTGGCCATGCCCGGACCAGCCCGTGCTCTGGGTACCCACAGCAAAGTTCACTTCCGCCGCACTCACGCGGACGAACGAGACTTTGTGGCATTAGGCCGCCGTGCCCCGTGTGTCTGTTTGGTGTGTGTTAGTGTTGTGTGTGTGTGAGTGTGTGTGTGTGAGTGTGTGAGTGTGTGTGTGTGTGTGTGTGTGAGTGTACGAGTGTTTGTGAGGACGACCCCGTCGGCCGACCTACTGCGGGCTATTCTCACCCGCACACTCTGCCGCCCCGCCCACCAAAGCTCCGGGGTTAAATCCTTCATGAGTTCTGCCGCAGTCGGCCGCAGTATATAGCTCCGGGTTCGAATACTCCCGCCGTGTTATCTTTTACATCCATCTCATCACATCTCGGAATACCCGCACTAAATACGTGCGGGGCGCATGTCGCAGTCCCGCCGCCATCACCGAAGTGGAGAGCAAACCCCCCCCCCCCCCTCCACCTCCTCCGCCCGCCACTTGCCACACCGAATTCAATCCGACGCAATGACTTCGCAGAGCGCATACGATAACACGACGCACTCCGACCTCTTGGCTATCCCGCCATCTCCCGGGCCCGGGCCGCAGTGCCGGCTGCCGCTCCGTGGCTGAGCCTGCTGCTAATCCCCCCAAATTCATCCCCGCCCCCCCGTTGCCCCCTGACCCCCTTTGCCCCCTGCCCCCGGCGCTACCGCCACGCGACTGCAATCTTCACTGCTCCATCTCCGGCGTGCGTGTGCTGGAGGGGGCTCCCGGGCCGCCCCGGAGCCCAGCCCGTGCACCGCGTCAAGCGGCCGAGCCATGCGGGGCTCCGCTAGCCGAGCCGAGGCCAAGGCCACGCCCTGCCACTTCTCAGGGAGTACACGAGCAAATTTGCGTTCATTAGTAAAGCCCGCAACATGAGATATTGTGTGCGTGTCTGTGTGCGTGTCCGTGTGCGTGTCCGTGTGCGTGCCTGTGTGTGCGTGCGGCACGCGGTGCGTGTGTGGCAGACGCCCCCTCCCCCTCTCCTCACGGTACTCTCCCCCTTTTTACGCAGTGGTGAGAACAGCACAGCGTAGCGCCGGGTGAGGGGGAGGGGGTGCTTGTACATGAGCACGACGTGCGCACAGTGCGCGAGGGAGGATCGTCCTGGCCAGTAACAAGACTGGCAGTTTCCCGCAGAGCCGCGAGAGATTCGCGGTATTTACTGCATACCTGCACGGCCTCGGCGTGGGCGTCGGAGTACGGTGTGTTCTTTCTCCCCGCGGCCCCCTAGCGGCCCGGCCCGGCCCGGACCCAGCCCCTCTGGGGAGGAATGTAGCATAACCTCGGCCTCGGCGGTCCTTGGCGCAGTGCCCCTTCTGAGGCCTTGCCGCCGAGCGCAGCGGGTGCACCGGGCTGCCGCTAGATGGCGCTGCCATCCCTCTCTCTCTCTCTCTCTCTCTCTCCTCTCCCTTGCCCCTCTCCCTCGCTCTCCGTCTCTCTCTGTGCGGGAGCGTAGCCGCTATCTCAAGTCCCCCTGTCCAGCCTCTCTACCCGCCCCCGAGCACGCTTCTTTGCAGTACCTTTCCCCCCTCTACCCTTTCTGGACTTCGGACACGCTCCTGATAAGCGAAATATATACCCGACCACACAGCGGCAAAGGAAATAAGGTGCATGACGTCATCGCACTCATGCAAAAAGTTTCATTATCCGGGGACGGATCGGTCGGTCGGCCGCGGGTCCCTGCAGCCCCTGCCCTCCCTCCAGCCTCTACATTGCTGTGCTGCTTTCCTCTATCTCTGTTCCCGCACCTCCCGGCTCCGGCCGCCGTGGTGACGGTTCTCGCGGCTCATTGGGAACGTCTTTTCATCTTTCAAACACGCGCTGACGTGAAAGGCAGTGCGGCACCAGCGCCGGGCCCCCGGGCCCCCGGGCCCCCGGGCCCCCGGGCCCCCGGGCCCCCGCGCCCCCGGGCCCCCGGGCCCCCGGGCCCCCCGCGCCGCACACGGGACGCTGCAGAACGCGGCGCAGCGGCAGAAGTAAAAGATCCGACGAAGCGCCGAGAAAAAACAAAGAAAAAGATGAGGAATTCATCCCGACGGCGCCGCGCGCGGATGGAGCAAGTTTTGTGAACAGATGTCCGCCAAACAACGCGAGCGCTAAAGAGAAACGCTCACCAAAATGGGAGTGCGTATAGGGGGGGGGGGAGGGGGGTCGTCACGGCAGTCCCTCCCTGGCCGGATAGGCCCAGAGGTACTGTGTCTGCCTCCCTCCCCCTGCTCGGCCCCCGCACCGTCTCGTCCAACTACAAGTTTGCCTTGCTTCTCGACGACAAGATCGCCTGGGCCGCTGCGCCGCGCCGCGCCGGCAGCCGCGACGGCGTCTCAGCGACATGCAGTCATCACGGCTGCAGCAAAACTTGGGCAGTTTGAGTCTCTCCCCCCCCCCCGCCTCTACCACCCCTACCACCTGCCCTTCACTCCCCGCCGGCTGTGAGGAGACACGTCAGGGTCCACAGGTGGCCACGCAGCCGGACGCACGCCCATCCAGAAGCAGGATCAGTCCGAGGTACAAAAGATCCCTTCCCAGAGATACACCTGTGCGCGAGCCTCACATACGCCGCACTTCCCAGAAGACCCCCGCCGTGATCTCGATTCCGTCTCCGTGGTCGCATTGTTTCCGCCGCCCGTCGCAGTCCATCTCGCAGCCGGGGCCGTGTGCGACGAGGATTGATATGCTAATGAGGACGAAGGTGAGAGAGAAAGAGAGGCCGGGGGAGGGCGCTGGTTCGTTGATTGCTCCCTCGTTGAGGCGCTGGGTGACACTGCCTGAACTGAACCTGTTGCCGTGCGACGGGCAGGGGGTCGGCGCACGACTCGAAAAGTCAGACCAGCAAATTTATCAGCATTTCTCCCCACGAAAGATCTTATGCGTGTCCTGATTGGCATATGGGAGCGCGGTTTCCCCCTTTGGCAGCGTGTTGGCTCCGGGTTCGAATGCCGCTCTGCGCGGCTTTGGACAACAAGGCGTTGCTTTGTCAGGCCTCGCCGGGCTTCGCTCTGATCCCTGCCCGGGGCCCCATGGGGAAGGCCGGTCCATGGCAACCTCCCGATGACGTGCCACTAGCCAACCGGGGCTTACCGAGGAACCCCCTGAAGCCGTGCCATGGGGTCATGTGACCACGCTCTGTCCAAGACTGGGTCATGAATATTCAAGCGTCATTAAGGCTTAGCTCGGCTAGCCAAGGATTCAGGGGGGAGGGCAAAGAGGGGGGGGGGGGGGGGGGGGGGGGAGGTTGATATGCTAAGATTTTTTTGTGGGTCACCCTCTCGCCGGGCCCTCTGCCTCGGTCCAGCGGGGCTCACCTGCTGCGATACCCTCCTCGGCTAAAGTCGGGTGGCAACGCGTGCAAAAACATCCCGGCCGTGACAACGTTTCTGGCATCGACTGAACTCATCAATGCGCCAACGCTGTGCTCGCTACCCCCTATCCCCGCCCTTACTTTGCCATGCTACTCGGTGCTAGAAAAAAAATAAAAAGGGTCCCCAAGTTAACAGGATGGCCATGCCCTGGCCCCAGCCAAGGCCCCGCCAAGGCCCCTCAAGGTCTGGCCTGGATGCTGAAGGGCCCTAATCAGCATGATCCGTCAGTAAATTTGTTGAAAGTCCGCGTCATCGCTGTCTCAGCGAGGCCAAAAGAAAAACGAGCCCGTGGCGCCACTCCCTCGCGGTGAGGTGCGCCTCTCTCCCCCCTCCCCCTCCCCTCCCCCACCCCAGCCGCACCGAGAGCCATCAAAATTCTTCATAACACAATATCATCACGAAGACGGCGAGAGGGACGAAGGAGGGGGTGAGGACGGCCTGGAGGAGGAGTCGAAGACGCGCAGATAGGCGCAGCGAAAGGCTTATCATGCCTAATCGCTCGCGAATTAACCTTTCAACATTGAAAAACCGGGGCAACCGAAACCTCAGCGGCGCAGCGGCACGGCAGCGGCATGGTCTCTTGTGACGGGAGCGGAGGGGAGGCGGGAGGAGGATTTATACGGACAGATGATTGTGAACGCGGAGGACTGTGCGAGGAAGGGGCCGCTGAGGGAAGGAGATTAGAGAAGATGAGGAGGGGGGGGGGGCGTGTTAGGAGGGAAATAAGGCGAGGGAAAAGCTCTTTTGTCGTGGCGCAAAAGACGGACAAAGGACGCATCACATTATTAATTAATCCACACAGTGTATTGACGGGTGCCTCTGCTCTGCCGGCCCGGGAACTGCCCGTCGTTAGTCGCCTTGGCCCCTCATTTGTTTGGGCCGTCCATCATTTGGACCCAAGTGTGTTGTATGTGCCCCATTGTGACGTCCCCCCACCGTTCTCTCTCTCTCTCTCTCTCTCTCTCTCTCTCTCTCTCTCTCCCTCTCTCTCTCTCTCTCTCTCTCCCTCCCTCCCTCCCTCTCTCTCTCTCTCCCTCCCTCCTCAGCATCTCCCTGTCCTCTACCAGTTTGTTTCTAATTTGCTGTGTCGGGAGTAAAGACCATTCAAGCGCATTTTTCCTGTTAAATCTGTTTTTCTTTTTCGCTACAGCACGAGGAGACACTGAGATGGAAGCAAATTAAATAAATGAGGACAAGAATGATCTCCTTTTCGGCAAGCTCAATGGAGGGCGAAAATGCGATAGCCGAGACAATCAAAAGGCGCGTATCTCATATATCGGTCGGTCGCCCACCATTCTCTCATGACAAATGATACGCCAGCCCAAAGACAACGCGCAGTAACAGGAGGAAAACTAAGAAGTTTATTTCAGAGCAAAAAACAGAAATTCTTGTCAAGGGTGCTCTAAGTCCACAGAGAAGCTGCTGCACCTCTGTAAACAATGCGGAAGCCACGCCCCTGCAGCGAGGCCAAGCCAAGAAGTGGAGGGGGCGTCTCTCCCGCTCCTTAACGAGTTTCTTCATACATTTATGAGCAAAGTTGCTGTTTGCTCCGCCTAGGCGGCTCCTGATTGGTTGAGCATGCACTCGGGGAGGTTAATACTATCACCTCCGTGACGCGACAGAGGGAGCCCAGGAGCGTCGGGCGGGAGGGATGGCAGGAGGGTGGAAAAAAACTGAAATCGAGCAAGCGCGGCCTTTGTTCGCTGGTGTCTCAAATTTCCCCACAAGAGGAAGATTTCGGGCAACTATTAATAAGGAGCGCCCGGTGACACCGTCCACATTAACCGCTCGGCCGGAGGGACCGCGTTCCGGTCTTTATGGAAGCAAATCGCCTCCGAAAAGAAGGATTCATTTTTAGCAGCAGCGCGCCTGCGGGTCCCGGGGTAGGCAAGCCCGCTGGGCACGGGTGCGTGCCGGGATAGCCTACCCCGAGATCCACAGGCGCGCTGCTGCGAGACTGAAAAGGAAAAATCTGTCCATTTGTTTTATACATATTTTTTTTTTCGATTGAAGAAAAAAAAACTAGATTTTATTGTTTTGACGAGGGCCATCGACCGGGCCTGACAAAAACGAATGCAAGCTAACAAATAAGCCCCTCGCTTTCGTAGCCGTACCTCGTCCGGTACGGAAACGCGGCACGAGACCGAAAACATCGGCGCTGCTGCGACGCTTCTGGCGCTGGCCCCCGCCCGCGGCACTAAATACACGGCCTGGCTTCCCTTACGACCCGCAGCAGTGACAGCGGTGGCAGCAGCGGCAGCAGCGGCAGCAGCGGTGGCAGCAGCGGCAGCGGTGGCAGCGGTGGCAGCGGTGGCAGCGGTGGCAGCGGTGGCAGCGGTGGCAGAAGCGGCAGCAGCCGGGCCGTGGCGCGGTGCTGCGGGCCGCGTACAGCCAACGGTCAGGCCTTGATTTAGAAGGTCACTACGCTAGCGCAGAGCGGAGCAGAGCGGAGCAGAGCGGAGCAGAGCGGAGCAGAGCGGAGCAGAGCGGAGCGGGACAACGCGGCCACTGCGCGCCCTGGGATGGGGTCGGGCCGCTCCCCCTCTTCTCTCTCTCTCTCCCTCTCTCTCTCTCTCTCTCTCTCTCTCTCTCTCTCTCTCTCTCTCTCCCTCTCTCTCTCTCCCCCACAGCAGGTTGTCACCCCGAGCCCGGCCCGGGCCGGCCCGGCTCGCCCGTTTCCATCATGCGGGGTGCTTACCGCAGCTCCCATCACCACCCTGGTTTTGCTCCATATACCGCCCCCCCCCCTTCTCTCTCTCTCTCTCCACTTGCCGCGGACGCCTTTCCTCTCACACATCCTTTTGTTCTCCAACAACACCTTGCCGATGAACACCGGCGCCTCGCGTTACCACCGGCAGTTGTTCCGCCCGCGTCCAGTAAAAAGGGTGTAACAAGGAGAGAAACGACGTCGGCGGGGCGTTGGCCTAGCGAACGCGTCAAGAAAACTGTGAGCCGCTTTGAAGCCGCGAGCTGCTCCATTGATCTATCGGCGGCCGTTTTGGTTTGGTTTTAGGCTGTGCCAACTTTGCTCAGATCAGGTTACTCTCACACACACACACACACACACACACACACACACACACAATCTCTCTCTCTCTCTCTCTCTCTCTCTCGCTCTCTCTCTCTCTTTCTCTCTCTCTCACACACACACACACACACACACACACACACCGCCCAGACGCCGAGGTATCGTCCACGTGACGCTGTGTGTGAGCACGTGGCTTGGCCGGGCCTCCCACAGCAGTCCAGCCGGCCGAACAGACAGGGGCCGGGCCGGGCTGGGCCCCCGGGGCTAGGATTTCTTGCTGCAGGGCGGATTTGATCTGCCAGCTCGGCTCGGCCTCTGCCTGCCATCTCCTTGGCCGGGCCTCGGCCTGGGCCCGCCTGTCCCGCCTGCTGGGGCCCCGCTCTAGAGAGACTCTCTGCCCGTCCCGCCTGTCCCGCCTGCTGGGGCCCCGCTCTAGAGAGACTCTCTGCCCGTCCCGCCTGTCCCGCCTGCTGGGGCCCCGCTCTAGAGAGACTCTCTGCCCGTCCCGCCTGTCCCGCCCGGTTGCCACGTCAACAAGCGTATGTAAATCGATGTCGACCCCGTCTCGCCTGCGGTACCTAATCCAATCCCCGCACACAATCCCATTCATCAATATTGTCTGTAGAAAACTTTGCCCCCAAGGAAGGTCTTCTTATATCCATTCGCCCAAATTTTTCCCATTTCAATATTTTTTAAACGGCCAAATTTTACATCCGGGAATATCCGGGTGAGGGGGGGGGGGAGACAAAAGAAAATCAGGAACAGTCTCTGGAAATCCAGATCAAATTTACACCAGTGGAGTGACCGGCCATAACGCCGGCGGGCGTGTGAGCACACACGGACACGCACGCAAGCCCACGAGCACGGCGTGCGAGCCTCTCTGCGAGCACACACTCCAGCTAGAGCACCACCACTCACGGGCGTTACCTATTACAAACGCTGCGATTCGGAGGAGCCCTGCACACTCAGAAAAGAAATTTCGCTTTCAGTACGCATATGTATAGGCAGACCTATCGGTCAAATTTGGTTGCGTGAAGAATGATGCAACGCAAAAGGAAAATCAGGGACGGATTAATTCATCCATCGTTAAGACATCTAAATGTTTTCTTGTCTTTCGGTAAAAACGACGCAGACCAGTGACGGCTCGCCATGAGCATCGGCCACAGTAGCGTTCGGGTCCGACAACTCCCCGCCACGCATGACCCACATTCTCCGAGGCACACGCAGATATCTGCCGTCCGGCCGAGCCTTCTTCCTTCTTCTGCTCCTCCTTTTATCCCGCTGCGGCCCGGCCGGGTCCGGCCCAGTCGATAAGGCTCGCGCCAAGTTTTACGAACAAAGAATTTGCATAAACTTGTGTGCGCGGCGCTCACGCGTCTGTGTGCGCGCGTTGTAGCTGGCGCCCTCTGCCGACGCCTCGGATTCCAACGCAGCGCAGCGCGCGTGTCGGGCAGCGCGCGCGCACAACACACACAGCCCGGCGTGGCGGCTTATTCACTCCCCACTTTACTTGCCAACCTGGGCGGCAGCAGCAGCGGAACCCACCTAGCATTTCGACGCTTTAATAATATGTGATGAAGGCGCATAGCGCAGCGCCAAACACGTGCGTGCCCACACGCACACACACACACACACACACACACACACACGCAACACACACGCGAAAAACGATACGAACCGAACTGCGCGTCTTGTTTGATATCCGCTTTATTAAACGCGTTCCAATATAATATGACGATAATGACGATGATGGATTTCGTTGCCCCCGCCCCTCGGAATCATTATATATAGACGATGATCGTCCTCTTCTTCTCTGGGCGCCCCTTTGCACAAAATGCCTGCTCATACATACCGCAGGCGGCGACGGGGGGTGAAGGTGTCGGGAGGCAGGGCAGGGCGGGGCTGGGCCGGGCAGGGCAGGGCAGGGCAGGGCAGGGCAGGGCAGGGCTAGGCAGGGCAGGGCTGGGCAGGGCAGGGCAGGGCAGGGCAGGGCTGGGCAGGGCCGGCAGGGCGTCAGGCCGAGGCAGGCATTCTGAGAGCCAGCGGACCGGGCCCGGCCGGGCAGGAGTGGGGTGGGTTCGGGGTGGTTGGGGGACCTTTCAGACGAGCATGAGGCATTCATAATCCATCCCCCGGAGAGAATGGGGAGCGGCGGTGGCGGCGAGGCGCACGGAGCACAGCCGGACTTCGCTGCATCATCGGCCACGTTCACGCCACGTTCACGCCACGTTCACGCCACGTTCACGCCAACGCTCACGCCACGCCACACTCACGCCACGCTAACGCAACGCTGCTAAGAAGTTTTGTGTCCTATTATTTACCTCGCGCGCACTCCCAGATGTTGTCACAAAAAAAGCGGCAAAAAAACCCAACAAACTACGCAAAACCCACAATCCCCGGTAGGGGATTTTCTAGGCCTAGGCCGACAAGAGCGATGCAGAAACACTCCCGAAAAGCAATATTTGAAATGAAGAAGATCACAGATGTTGGGCAGAGGCGGGTGTGAAAGTACCACACTATTGATGAAGCACGCCAAGCCCACGCCCCGGCTCAAAATGAGGGAAGGCGTCCGGGGGGGGGGGGGGGGGGGGGAGGGTCGGGTCGGACGGATGGGGGTGTCCGGACCGATCCGGTCCACTTTCCGCGCCGTCGAAGCCCCATTGTCACGTGGCGCGCACAGCGCAGCACAGCGGAGCACAGCGACAACATGCATTGCGCCATTTATTATTTGACGTCTGCTGACGGCCCCCTGAGTTATGGCCTCGCAGGCGCCGCGCCGGGCCGGGAAACAAAGGCCGGCAGAGGCCGCAGAGCCGACGGGGCCGCCAACCCAAGACTGCGGCAGCCGGAGGCCGGAGGCTGGAGGGGGCGCGCCGGGCACATCACGTCCGCACCAAATCAATCCATTAACGGGATTTGGTACAGCCCCAGGAAAAACGAAAATGAAAAGAATAATCACAGGCGAAAACAAAAAAAAAGGAATCACAGCAGGTAAACAAAAACACCCTCCAAAAAATAGCGATTTTAAAAGTTCTGGATGAAAAAGACCCCTTTTCAGAAGATTGTGATTTTATTTACCTGGTTTATTGTTTTCCCATCGTAATTTATTTACCCCACGCTAAGGATCAACATTCACAAATTAAAATACTAAAGCAAGAAAGAAAAAAGATCACAATCCGCGTCGTTTTCGGTCAGACTGCCCGGGCAGGTCCGGGCCCGCGGCCGGGTACTTGCACCTGCAACTGCTTCCCCCGAGCCAAACACCCCAAACTTGCTGTTGTTTTAAGCTGCCGCCAGCCTCGTCCCCGGGTCCGCCTCCCCGCCGCCGCAGCTACCACCGCGACGCACTGCTCCGCCTGACGCCGAGTTGCCAGTTGTTTGCATTCGCTTGCCTCCAGTCATTTCCGACACGCTCGAACTCTCCTCGCAGTGATTGTGTTGGCGAGCGCTGCCCACGCGCAGCCGAGGCTGGCGGGGCTGGCGGGGCTGGCGGGGCTGGTGGGGCTGGCGGGGCTGGCGGGGCTGGCGGGGCTGGCGGCTGGCGGGGCTGGCGGCTGGCGGGGCTGGCGGGGCTGGCGGGGCTGGTGGGTCTGGCGGGGCTGGTGGATCTGGCGGGGCTGGCGGGGCTGGCGGGGCTGGCGGGGCCGGCGGGGGGATGGGGGGGTGGGGGGTGCGTATGCAGGAGCGCCGTATCGGAGGATAAATCATGGAGGCGGCCCCCGCTCCCTGCTGTGTCGCCTCCTCACATCCTCCTATTGCATTCTGTGCCGTATTACTCCTCCTCTGCTCGGGCGCGCGCTTGTTTGATAGGATTGTCAGTCAGTCTGTCTGTCTGTCTATCTGTCTGCATGACCTTGGATCGCCTCGCCAGACGGGGAGAAAACATTGAATACTCTCGGTCACGAAGGGGGCTTTAGATAAATCTGCCGCACGGTGTTGTGCGGAATCCACCCTTGTCATACTTGTCCCGTTTCGTCAAGGCCGCAGGTCAACAGCAGCATATACTGCCGGTCGACAAGTTCCTCGTCTCCCCGCTCTCCCGCGACGACGTGGTGGTCCTCCGGTCGTGCACGACGGACAAGCAGGGGTCTGTGCAGGTCAACGTCTTGGCAGGGCCATTACCGATTTCTCCGCTGCTCTCGCAAATTCGCTTCCTTTTGTTGGCTTATCGCTGGCGGACCGGGGGGGGGGGGGGGGGGGCATGAGGGGCGCGGGGGGCCCGCCGGCCTGCGTGCGGTCTGGCCGAGCCCAGCCAGGCCCACCCGTGGGGCCGTGGGGCAGCTAAACGGCTAAACGACTCGAACCGGGTCCCAATCGGCCCTATCGTCTTCGAACAAGCGGCCGTGGCGCGGCCCCCAGGCCGGACCTTTTTGGGGAGGAAAAGAGAAGTCGCAGCTAATAGCGCCCCTGCAGACCCGCCGGGGGATGAGACCCCCAGCAGGGCAGTGCGTGCGTCTTGGAGCCTGGGCCGGAGCCTGGACCGGAACCTTAGCGGGAGAGTGAGCCCGACGCCCCGAACGCTGCCACGACTGCGAGCGCAGCACGACACAGCTCGAAAGAATGGGGAAAATCCTGTCGTTTGAAAAAAAAAAAAAAAACAGAAAAACAACCTCAACCTAGTTTTCCACACGAAGGGGGTCAGTAATAAACCTGCACGCTTGTACCTCTGTTTCTGTGGCAGGGCACAAATGTAATATTGCGGAGAGGAATGTACCCCCCCCCCCAACACACGCACGCGCACACACAACGAACACACAACGGTTACTGTGCGATAATGAACTGCTTATGGGCCGCTGCGTGGACGCGGCAGGACCAGAACAGCAGCAGCAGCAGCAGGGCGCGCCGGAGTAGCGCCATAAAAATAACTCTGCGATTGCCCCGTTGTTAGCTTCCTGTCTCGGCTCTGTGCCCCTCTCCGTGCTCTCTCTCTCTCTCCCCCCTCTCTCTCTCTCTCTCTCTCTCTCTCTCTCTCTCTCTCTCTCTCTCTCTCTCTCTCTCTCTCTCTCTCTCTCTCTCTCTCTCTCTCTCTCTCTCTCTCTCTGCCGTCCGAGTGAAATGAGAGTAGAGCGCCCAAAAAAGAGGTCTTGTATGGCCGTCGGCAGAGGACCCGTCCTCTCCGCGCCGTGTCGGCTGGTGCCGCCTCCCCCACAACGGCTCCTGTTGGCGCCGTTCCCCACCGATAGAGACGACACACATTATTAATTTATTGTTTTTCACATATAAGGTCACAGGAAACAGCGACCGGGTCTTTGCTGGGGAGCAATGGTAGGTCGAAACTGGGGGTACCTGGTCATGCCATGCATGTCCGCGTCACTGATATTCAGAAACGGGAGAACAAAGACATGAGACGTTACGGCACCACTGTCCGCAGTCAGCACCAGCAGACCAGGCGCCGCTTGTGACGACCACCCACCCATCTCTTTGCTGGCTCCCGCTGCACACGCACATGCGCACGCGCACCGCACGCAAACCCACCTCCCCGCCACACACCTCCGTGCCCCGGCTGCCCTTGCACCGGCCTTTTGTAGAGGACGCGGGCCCACTAAAACCGGCCGGCCGCGGCGCCGCGTTGTAAACTCCCCACTTCTCTCCTCGCTCCTCCAGCGAGGAAGAAAATCCCTTCTGAGGCGTGTGTGTGCGTGCGTGTGTGTGTGTGTGTGTTCTTTGAGGTGTTCTTCGAAGAGAGGAGAAGCTGGCGGGCAGGGTGCGCGCGCGCTCACACACACACACACACACACAAGCTCACGGTGACCGGGCGGTGTCCCGCGACCTCAGACTTTCCTTTCTCTCCTCCCATCCGGCGCTATAGGTGCCCTTTGTCTCTCGCTGCCGACGTGTGACGCGCGGTGCCATCGGCGACCTTGACTGCGACACGGAGAAGAAGGAAAAGCACTATACGCTTTGAGTCTCGGGAGCGAAGAGGACCTGCTCTGCTGCAGCGTGCTCCACGACACTCAACATGCACACGTCAAGGGCTGAGCTAACCTACCCTGACCTACTGAGCGTGTTGGGTGGGATACGATCAAGTCGACCCTTTGTGATGAAGCGCTTGTGGGGGTCACCACCGGTGCACCGAATATGTGGAGGGAGAGCGAGACATGCGCGTCACCAGCAAGAGAGAGAGAAAGAAAAGGGGAGAGGGACGGAGAAAGAGAGAACGAGAGATAGAGGGGGGGGGGGGGTTATGCAGAGTGAGGCTGTGGCAAGCTGAGGGCAGAGGAAAAGAAAATCGAATACAAATATTTGTGCTGATGGAAACACGGACGACTGGCGCACGATAAGCCCAAGGAAAGACACTGCGGAGGCGCTGGGGGGGGGGGGGGGGAGCGATCTGGGTCCGGCAGTGGAAGTCGCTGCGTGCCGCTGCGTGCCGCTGAGAGCCGCGCTGCCGCCTTTGCAGCATTAGTATGGAAATGTGGATGAACGGCGCAGAGATTTAAATTCGTCATTTGAGAGCGCTGCCGGCGGAGCCAGCGAGCGGAGCAGGGCGGAAAGGGAAGGGGCCCTGCTTATTAAATAATGACAATGACAGTCGTACCGAGATGGGGACGCATAAACGGCGTTCTCCATTTGAATAAGAATTCCATTTGTCTTATATCGCCCTAAAAGTCTCTCTCTCTATATCTCACTTCTTCATAACACTCTGCAGTCGGAACAGAGGCGACGTGACGGTGGAAAGAGCGGAGTAAGCCTCTCAGCCTGTGAGGTAGGCAGCTGAAGCGTGTGCAGCGCACCGCTGTCGAGCGCGTTGCCTACCCTACCGATTACAGGGGCCTGAAGCGGGAAAGGTCATCGACGTGACTTAAGAAGTTTGCAAAATAGGAAATTGTTGTACACGAGAAAAGTGAAGGGGGAGAGGGGGGGGGGCTGATTTGACTACGCGTCAGTGAAGTTTGTAAGGTTGCTTGAAGGGTTGTTACGATGAGGCTAAGCTCGTCGGAGACCCCCTGCCCCCCGCTCGCTCTCTCTTTCTCTCTCATTTATACACCTCTCTCTCTTCAACACACACGCGCATGCCTTATGCATGACTGATCCGACGGTGCCACGTTGTGTCAGGCGCCGAAAGAGAGCGCACGGAGCAGTAGGAAGGAGGGGGGGGGGGGGGGGTCTTCGACGACGTGGCGGAATACGTGATTTGTTGTTCCTGCCACTTTTGTCCTTTTGTTCCTCGCGTGCTGCTGCTGCTGCTGCTGCTCTGCGCCAAGCAAGTGGTTGGCAAACAGGAAGAGAGAGGTGGCTGCCGGCCCTTAACGCACGTGAGAGAGACGGAGACAGGAGGGGAGGGGCCCGCGGCGCCATATAGCCAGGTACACGCCGCGTTAGGTCTCAAGTCTGGGGAAAAGTAGGGCAAACGGCGTGGAAGGCGTTCACACCTGAGCGACAGGGCTGATCGCGCGGGAATGAGACGCCGTACGTCCGACTGGGCTGGAAGAACGGGAACCACGGAGCCTGCGGGAAACGTCTCGTAACCAACCTCCGGGAGATCAATCACTTTGGAGCGGGAGGGTGGAACGGCTGTGGAGAATGGAGGGACTGCGGGCCGACTCACCGCTGACGGTGTACTACAGGTGTTCTCCAGTGAGCAAGGCCCCGGCGGCCGCCTCTCGTCACTGCCGTGGACGGTGTACTACAGGTGTTCCCCAGGGAGCAGGGCCCCGGCGGCCGCCTCTCGTCACTGCCGCGGACGGTGTACTACAGGTGTTCCCCAGGGAGCAGGGCCCCGGCGGCCGTCTCTCGTCACTGCCGCGGACGGTGTACTACAGGTGTTCCCCAGGGAGCAGGGCCCCGGCGGCCGTCTCTCGTCACTGCCGCGGACGGTGTAATACAGGTGTTCCTCAGGGAGCAAGGCCTCCAGGGCCCCGCGATGTCTCTCATCCGTCTCCCATAGTATTACATCCGCTCATAGCGATCTGTGTGAGGGATCCGTCAAGGCCGCGGCCGGCCAGCGCTCAGCCTGCTGTCTGCTGTCCTTTTGTGAGCAGGATTAATAACCCTGGCCGAGGGGGATGAGAGGAGGGAAAGGTGGAAAGGGGGGGAGGGAGGAAGTAACTTCATTTGGAGAACACACGCTGGCAGCCCGTCCCCTCCAGGCCAGCTACCCACTCACCCCTCTCTTCTTTCTCTTCGCACGTTTTGTTTTGCCGTCCACGTTTCTTTTGTCTCTATTGCTCAGCCTTCCTCCGCTATGTGACTGTTGAATAACATCATCATTACCTGCAAAGGAACTGCTGGGGATAGTGTCGTCAAGCCTTTGTGCTTTTAGACCGTGCTTGAAATATAAAGAACCCGACTGTGCCGAGCGTTCGTGGTCTAGACGGCTGTCGAGTAGCAGAGGTTCCCACATATTCGTCGCACCGCTCGGCGCGTCCCGAGGAGGACTGCAGACAATGCCGTCGCGACCCCAAAGCGGGGATAAAAAAGGGGGACAACTGGGGGAGGGGGGGGGGCGCACGAGTAAGAAAAATAATCCGCCGAGCCGGAATGGGGTTCTTTCCGGGTAGTCTCCCTTCTGTGTCTGGCCTCTTGATGCATTCTGTGCCGCCGCTGCTCGCCTGAAAGCGCCTTTCTATCGGGGCTGCATGGCGCCGCCCCCACCTCAAGGACCTCATCCCGCCGCTGCCGCCGTCACTGCAAGCAGCGGGCTGCTCGTCCCCCCCCCCCCCCCGACTCGGTGCTCCAAACTTTGCACACATCTGGACACGCTTCAACGATTTGACCCCCCTCCCTCCCCTCTGCCTCTCTCCGGCTGCCCCTAGTTCGTGCGCCCTGATGTGTTCCCTCCAGGGAGGCACAGAAGAGGGCCCTCCCTCGACGACGCTCCCACGGTCAGTTGCGGACAAAAAGCAGAGAGAGAGAGAGAGAGAGAGAGAGAGAGAGAGAGAGAGAGAGAGGGGGGGGGGGAGGCACGCAATGCTGTGGTCTACTTGCGGCCGAGGCGGCGATACGCTGAGGGGCGGGAGGGGGGGGAAGGGAGGGAGGGCAGCGCTTCCCTGCAGTGGGCTCCT